>JAYJMB010001281.1:6002-42980 GCA_036873735.1 Pouteria campechiana
CGTGTTTGTTGAGGATGAAACGGTGAGAAATTTCTAGGAGAGCAGTGACAAGGAAAGCTCTTCTTCTTCTTCTTCTTTAGGTGCATTATAAGCATTCATGGACAAGTTTGGAAGATTCTAAAATAGAATGTTAGCATCACACCATCGAGATTCAAGAATGGTCGTAACATGGTGGTTACTGGAGTTCTCGACCTTTCAGGCAAAAAAAGATTAGAAAACGTAATAGAACATGATTCAAACAATCCACTCGATGTTACTTGTAATAAATTAAGAAAAAAATTATCAATATTCATAGAGTCTTAAGTCTGTAGGTGAGGCTAAGTCCACTACCGAAAATGATTATCTCCACCATCCAATCTCCTACACGCTTGCCAAAGAGACCCCCATCAATAGTGCCCTCTATGCTGTAGTAAAACTTTAAAATAGTGCCCATGCCTCTTGTGGGTTTAGGTAATACCCTCGCGCCTACCTCATGCCTCTTATAGTCTTATGTAACTCCTGCAAAAGCCATCTACATGCTAATGTCCTAAGGATGCTCTAGTACCAAATTTCATTAAGTGTCAAGGTCCAAATGCAAGACCAAATCATTCACACAAAATGAGTATTTATTTTAAGGATAATGAAAATTTTCCAAATTATCTATTACTATCTATAGCGCACCATCAATCTGCCACTTGTAACCTAGTTTTCATCTGCAACGCCACAATAAAGATTGAAAATTCGTCGGAAAAGAAATTTGTTTCTTCAGGTTCATAATTCTCTAGGCGTACTTAAAACTAAATCTCCTCTCTCTTTAAAAGTTAGGTCACAACACATTCTTTCCTTGCACTTCTAGAGCAAAAGAAGGCTCCACGCAAACTCAAAACACATTGCCTGCAACCCAGCCGACCCTTTTAAGAACGCATTCAAACTACAAAGCCTCAATAATCATAACTACCACCCTACAACGAGGCAGGATGACTTCGTCTGGTACATCAACGGGTTGGCACACTGAAGCCAGGCCTGCCTTTGCCATGCGACAAACAAATTACTATATTATTTCGTAGACATGCACTACATGCATGCGCACGCTGCCTAATGAAATTTGAACAGAAAAACAGGCGAACACACAAAGAGGTTCACTTGCCACTTTGATTATCTGATGAATTTTTATTCGGATGTGCCGGACAACATTTACATTGGCATTTAATGTTATTGTAAATGATAAATTGACTTGGACATTTATCTACCCAATCTACCCTTAAAATACCCCCATGATTGCTTATATTACTTGTCATCACCCTGTTATTTTGCCTTCCTAACTGACACCACCTCTTATCCTACTAACACAATTTACATTTATTTTCACATTTCTCTTTACATTTTACACTATCCAAACAGACCCTTAGCATCATCTGGAATTAGCAGGCCCTAAAAGGGCTCATTTCAGATCTTCAGTGAGAAAGAGAGTATCATTACAAGCAAATTCCTATTCCAGGCACTATTTCCTGAAAGAAAATAACCTTTTTTACAGTTTTTTTTTTTCCTCCAAGAACTTCCAAGGCAGGGGATTGCTCAGTTTTTGCCCTTTAGCGCTACTTTTGCATTCAAGGTTTGATAATGTTTGGCCAAGCCACCGACTTGCAGAAAGAACAGACCATGGATTTGCTTCCACCTTCCAATGTTACATGATTTGAACTTTTTCTTTTCCCTTGAGTTACCTGCAAACCAATGACCTAAGTAAGCAAAACAGATTACTTTTCAGTCATGCTACTAATTTGAGATAATGAATGCCAATGCCATTGCCACTGCCAGTGGAAGGCAAGAAGCCCCAAAATGCCAGAAGTATCACACACCATGTAATTCCTAGACAAGCTCCACAATGTTCGACAGCCAACTATCAAGTCAGTGTGCCTTGCTTTTCCCATTATTTATCATGTGTGAAGCTTGCAAGAAATGGCTAGGTTTTGAAGTACTGAATGCTAACCCAAGGACCCCATCTGATGTAACAGCTAGGTCTCACATACATCTTACTACAATGGCACCTTGGGGCATTTGTGGTTGATGTTTGCAGAACAAAGCTCAAAACAGAGTATTTGATGAGAATGGTTCATAATTCATAGGCAGAAAACAGAGATAAATCCAGTGATTGAAAATACTTTTGAAAGTTGGCAGCACCAGCGCTAAGGGATTCAAAGGCAGCTGCCCATTCTTTCTTACTGGAGTCAGACACCTCCTCGCCACCAACAAATGGCTTCCAGGATCCCTCTGCAGCATTGCTTAAAACCCATTTGACCTTCTCTGGACGGTTAAGATAATCAAACGTCGAGGCATCCTTATTTTTTGAAATAGAACCAGACCAATCCTGCTTACAAGACCTGGAGCTGGGAAAAGGCTACAACGTAGCAGAAAAAAAACAATACATAGCTCATAAGAAAGGTAAAATAACAGCAGTCAAGTACTAATATACCTCCAACTGAATAATTCTTGAACTTACAGTATTGTTCACATCCGCTTCATGAGCCTTTTTTTGAGACACAGTGTTCTCGTTAGGGGTACTCATTTTAGGCGTTTTCCCTGCAGTGGATTGCCCTGGCTTTATTTTCGATTTATACCTTGCAGTTTTCCCTGTCTTGAGAAAGTCAAGTACCTCTCTCTTTGAACGGAAACGGCGGTGTGAAACCGGCTCATAAAAATACTGCATGCTTTACACAACATTCATTGCCCATTATAGTTCATCTCATTACAATGGCTTTCAATTCAAAGCGTTAACAGAAACTACTAATTAAATCAGTGCAAAATTAGTAAATGCATGAGAAATTGATGCCACCCAAACATTAAGATATGATAAATATATGTTCACTGGCATGATAGATCTCTTTATTTATGAAATTGTAATTAATTTGATATGAGGACTTGATCATGGACAAGAAATCTCCCTAAATTTGAAAGAATACTTCCTGAAAAAAACCAACCATTATAATTGCATAGGCAACTCCTTCCAAATATGCAAAAAATAAATGATAATAGAACCCCACATGGCAACTTATTTAATAGTGTTTAAGTAATTGGATGCATCCTCAATTCGATGGAGCTGTTTAATAGATTATTATACCACAATCTGCATCATGCTTAGATGTTGATGAATAATGACGGTGTATCTGATTTACACCATGATGCCTACAGGAGTTTTTATATTCTCTTTGCCAGTTTTAAGCCTAGATAAAGGGGATGCATTGGGTTGGTAGCTTGGTACAAACTTTTGCCACCACTCCCATCGTGAATCCTAACAATACAACATTTCAATGGAAGAGCAAAGGATGGCATAAGAGGACGCATTTAGCAACATAAGGCTTGGATGATGCAGTGTTCATAGTAAACTATATATCGGTAGCCCAGAAAAAGGATTTTATCATATTTTTTATCAGAGATAATATCATTTTTATAGGGAACTTTATTGGTAAAATAAAAGAAAATTAAGAAATCTTCATTAAAACATTTTAATAAATTAAGATAAATATAAATATACATTCAAAACAAAAAATTTCTACAATAAAAGCTAACAGTTAATGAACAATCGACATTCAATCTCATATTTCAAGTACAAAGACTGAAAACATGAGTAGCCCTTTAAAATTGTATTTTATTTTAATTAACTTTTATTAAAAAATTCAGAAATCTGTACGGACATAAATCCACACTTAAACAGCTCATTGTGTTGATGGCATCATAATGAAACATCACATTTGAAAAAAAAAATCGATTTGGGATTATCTCCCAAATCCCTAAACTTTTCAAATCTATAAAAAATTCCCAAAATTGAAGTGCAAATCACTGTATTTTGCTAGATCTATGTTGTTAATGGCATCATCAAACATCAATTAGGGCAGATATACCTAAAATCGAGCGATTTGGAGAAATTCCCAAATCGCATGTTCTTTCCCAAATTGCGAAAAAAAATTTCAAAACACTGAGCAAAAATTGTTTAAATCACTATAAACCAAGGTGATATTACCTTAACTATTGAAAACAACTGATTTCGAAGCCAAAAAAACAAAAAATAGATGGATTAAAAGTTATTTTTTTTACCTTGACAGCAACCGGACATCTGAACAGAAAAATGAGATTTGATCTTTAAAATTTTTGTTTTTCCCTTCAAATCAGCAGTGGATTTTTCGAATCCGGCTTCTTAACATTAGAAGAAAGGTTTGGAAGTGAAAAACCTCAGTTTGGAAGCAGGGGAAGCAGGGTAAGGAAAAAAGCATCTGAATGGGACTTACAGCAATATTAAATATTATTGATGATATCGTGAGATATTATCAAGATTATGAGAAATTGTTGCTAATATTGTGGATATCATCAATATCTCATGGAAAACAACGAAAATATCGTTTTCCATGAATTTCTCATATCGTTGATAGGAGAAAACGATAATATTGAGTTATTGACAATATCATCATCGATAACATCAATGTTGCATTCACTGGGATGAGGCCATGACGGCATAGGTAATTTGCTAGCAGGCTAAGGAAGCAATTGAATGATTACATAGCAGGTGGTACTAGACTGGTCGTTGACGAGCTCTGATCCATAGCTCAGTTTGGTTTCTGTGCATGCCATCCTTAAGACATTTCAGGAAGAACTCACTAAACACATTGCCTATTAAAGAAAGACATGGATGATAAACAGAAGCATCCTAAAATGGCATTGGAACACGCTGACAAATGTCAATATGCAACTTAGGCAGCTACAGTCAGGTTACAGATCCGCTTGTGAGTCATGCCAACCCAACGTACATGCCCCAACAGCATTATTTAATATGTGAAACCTCCTGCATTTTTATTTCCAGTGTACACATCTTGAATTCATTTGCATTCTGAATCATTGTTTCTAGCATCCTAAAATGATGGCTTTTAGTCTTATTATCTATCACATTTAGCACAAATTCATATCAACAAAGTAGATATTTATATTATTTTTTTTAGTTGCAATGAAAAACAATACACGAAGCTTTTTAAATAATAGCTTTCATCATTCATGATAATTTTATTACAAGGTTATTGTTAAATAGGCACAACAAAAAGCCTGTTCCACCGTAAAATGATTAGCAGATGCGGAAGCCGTCTTTCCACACTTATAACCTGTACATACTCTAAGCTGCTAAACAATGTGAAAATTTTCCCCACACTAACACCCTCTCTTACATGCAAGCCCAACAAGACAAATTGAAAAATTAGTCTGAGATATGGACAGAATAGAAACAAATGGGCTCAGTCTCACTCTAACATTCTGTTAAACAGGCCAGTCCCACCTCAAAATAATTAGCTACCTTAGGAGGTCTTTTCCCACCCATAATGCTTAAAAAATGTGAGATTTTTACACACAGTACCATCTCTAACGTCCGAGCCCAACAAAACAAAACAAAATAAAAAAATAAAAAAACTGAGATCTGAATGTAATAGAAACAAAAACAGAAATAGAATGATCTTGGATTTGACTTTAATATCACACAAAATGACTAGACAGTTTAGGAGGCTTTTTCCCACACATATACTTCTAAGCAAGTGGAATTTTTACCCATGCTAATGGTTATAAAATATAATTATGCTTCATATTTTAGTAGAATGCATGAGAACAATAAACATAATCCTATCATTAGCATATGATATATTATAGGAAGCAAAATCCCATGCAATTGCGCCTGTACCATGGACCTAAGCAAAACAATGTTCATGTAACCTTTTGCCTAAAATCAACACAAATGGTGGGTTTTGAAATCTTGACTGATCCAGATTCAGTATCAAATTGGGGCTGGTTTAGTCTGTGCAAGCAGGTCAAGAGAAGATTGGAATTGTTAGAAGAGGATATTACACAGAAAGTGATCCAAAAAATTAAACAAAACTCTAGACAGTGGAAGTAGCAGATTGCATTGACTATCGTAAGAAAAGGACAGAATCAATGTTATGGAATAATATTGCGCATACCAATTTGTGCCTCCATATTCTTACTGTTTATTATGTCTAATCCGATTTTTTTATAACAACTAATTATTTATGCTACTCATGACACTAAGCATGCAAAATCAATCACAATAACCACGGTTACCCAGATAACAGGTCACTTTGGTACGTGATATGGGAATGGGGTATGTGGCATGATACTTCCTCAAAGACTGCACTAGTCAATGGAGTCATCACTCTACACTATGTCATGGAGAAAGGGAGGATAATTTTATACATAAGATCATATAAAAAACTGTCATGAATGATAAGTTATTAATTTAAACTCCGCGTGCATTGTTTCATGTTATAATTATAGTAGTAGTACAAAATATCAATCTCCATTTTGTAAATATAAATTTGCATTAATTGTTATAATTATGAATTCATAATTTTAAGATGCTAGAAATAAAATTTTAGACACAAATTAAACCCAAATTTGTAACAAAAACCCATAAGGCAAAGCATAAGGGTTTCGTGTTTTAGATAACCTTGATAATAACGCCTACATAATTCATGCTATGAGTAAATGAGGGACTTTTATCATTCACCATGAAATGTTATGAGTTAATGCAATTGTAAGGGAGTAGTAGTAAGGGAACAGTAATAGATGTGAGGACCATGACTGGATAAACCAATGAAGTAATAATAAAATTGGAAGCAAAATTCTATATGGTAGCTTTAAGACCAGCCACGTCTTATATAATGGGCGGGGGACAGTCAAGGAACGATATATACATAGGATAAGAATAGCTAACAAAGAAATGTTGTGGCAAGATAAGGAACGATGAAATCAGAAATTATGCAACCAAGGAAATTTAAGGTGACGCCAATTGATGAAAAATGGACGAACTTACAATGGTTTTTGTCCTTTGCAACAAAGACAAAAATTACATTGGTTAGGATTGAGTTCATTTAAGTTGATCAAGATAAAGCTTTAATGATGGCATCAATAAATTCACACCCTTAAGGTATGCAATATGAGTAATGGACATGATTCTCCACCCTATGTACCTTGTACAAGAGAAATAATGTGCTGCATGTTGTTTACCATACCTTGCATCAAAATGACCCATGATCTGGAGCCTGGACACGTGGGGTCCAAGTTGAGGTAGTGCTGTTTGAAAATGGAGGGGTGAGGATTTATATGGATGAATTGGATGCAGCACAGCTGTACTTAGGCAAGGTTGGGTGCATTAGGTCAGGTCCAGGTTACCCAAAGACTCACTCTGGTCCAAAGTCCAAACCCATCCATGTCATGTTGGAATTTTTGACCCAAACTAAGCCTTCTTAGAATCTTTGACCAATGGCCCAAAGCTTATTTCTGTTCTCCGTTACACAGATTTACCTTATGTGCCTAGTTATCTGTGGGCGATTGTCGGGATGCCCAGGTGGGTATCCCTAACTCCTAATTTAGTTTGTTTTCTTTCCTGTAGCCATTGTCCTAACTTTTTTGTCTTCAGCTGACTGTCATATGATGGGAGACACAACAAGCAGGCACAAAGCCTTTAAAATCCCAAACAAGCTTTCTTCTTTCACACGTTTTAGCCTCTGTTACAGAAGTGGAGGGATTCATTTGGAATTTTTTGACCCAAACTCAGCACTCTAAAATCTTTGACCAACCAAACCAAAGTCTATTGCTTGATCATTTAGTTAACCAAACCTGCGCTGTACCCTAAACCTCCAACCTGAAACATTCCATCTTGGATGAACCCCAAAAATAAAAGAAATGTGGGCTACATATGGCACTCATCACAGTTATTAAGAAGAATGTGTACCACATACATAAGTTTGTTGAATTCCACCATCCTACAAGTAGGATATGGAATATTCACCGGACACAAAAAGAAGGGCTAAACATTGCAATATCAACTCAGATATTAGGAAAGAATTGTGCATGCAAAGCATGCTGATCAAGAAGCTGAATATTCTATTTTGTCGGGGAAACAGAGAGAAAAAACAGAATAAAAACGACACTACAGTGGCACTTGGCTTGTTTGTTACGAAAGACAATGGCAGATCCCTAGAAGTCAAATATTCAAGTTTGGCTAAGTTAGAAAACAGTGGCTAAGTTTGGAATCTTGGCTTCCCATATTAGGAAAGAACATGATGACATGAAAAAGGTCACTAGATTGCCAGTGGGATGCCAAAGCCAGATTCCAAGCATCTTTTAATCCATGCTCATCACACAGGATTGATATCACTGAATCATCTCCATGAATAGTATGCAAAACCATATCTGGCACCTGAATTGAAATGCTCACTTAGAATTTAGAGAACAATGACAAAAAGTCAAACTCTAAGAGAGAAATATTCCTACTTGTCCAAAAAGTATTTCAAAAGAAAATAGCAAAATGTGGCAGCTCAGCACACCTATTAAGCACAGACATAAATGCATGTGGGGCCCAAGATCTTGAAGATTCTATCTTGGTGAATGTGCAAAAATAGCATGCAAGGCATCTCACATGAAATGAAAAAATGTGAATGGAATGCAACTGTCAGACTCAAGAAACCAACATTTCCATTTCCAACAACAACAAAAGGGGCGCACAGGTTGCAAATTAAAAAACACGTTAGGAGAAAAATGTAATGACATGCAAATGTTGGACTCAAAAGTTGAATATTTCATTTCGGTTGAATGTAGGATAAAAGGGGTAATTTGGCAATTCAGCTTGAATTTTAGAAGAAAACAACAGGCATGCAAAAAGCTTCACGTTCATGCTTTTGACTTTGGGGAGATATCAGACATTAAATGCCATAAATTCTATCCTTAATGCTTAAAATAAAAATTGGCTAGTCCTAGTGAGCTAAATCTCAGCATATGTATTAAGCAAGAATGTGATGACATGCAAACATCACTGGAATACCATTGATTTCCAATGTATAAATGAACCTACTCCCTTATCTTCCATCCATAAAACATAACCTAAAAACAGCAGTGGCTGGGAATAACATGCAAAAGCACAACCCCAGAGATTCAATATTTCATTTTGGAGGAGTGGAAAAAATTGACCGAATGTGGCATCTGAGTTCAGTTCACCAACAATGAAAGAAGGCAATGGCATCCAAAAGCTACCCAAACAACTTCCTCCTTGAAACACCTTAATGCATGCTAGGGAGTATGGACATTGGATAACCTTTGCTTACAAGTTACAATAAAGATAACTGGCAGGCACAATCAAGCGAAAATGGTATAGAATCATTTTAGTTCCAGGCTTTCATAAAAGCATTCAATACAAAAAAGTAGAGATGTATAACACCATCAAACAAAAAGGATCTGACATTAGTTAATGAGATTTTGGATAAATTGGACATATTTGACCCAGGGCTTCAGATGAGCCTCTAAATCCTGAGACCCTACTTTTGCTGAAATTTTACATAAGCAATTATCTATTTTTTTAACACTTAAGGCAAGAGAGATTGATGCCGTTGGAGTTTCAAAAACAGAAACATGAGAAGATGAGTGAATGATAAAATAAAAAATAATTCTATATCTGATAACACTGATTACCATACTTAGTTACATCCACCAAAATATCAAGTGCATTTCACTCTTACTGATGAAATATTGCAGAAGAACAAAAAATGTAGGCCTAAATAGAGTGACTACTAGTACAAATAAGAACCATCCACATGCCAAGAACGACAGCCTGAAATTTGATACCTTTCTACGAAATTATGTATCATTTCAGAGCTTCATGAACAATCACCCAAAAATATTCTATAAAACTCCACTAAAATTGTAAAATATCACCATTCATTCTTTCAGAATGCTGCGAACCCTAAACATACAATCATACCTGCAATACTCAAAATTACAAAACTGCAAATTTGAAAACAGTAGCGGGAAGAAAGAGAACTACCTTATCCTTGGTTCCGGCGGTCATGCCTGAGGTCCGGACCCTAACCTCTGTCGTCCACCCGGCCGGCAGCCAGTCGGGCGTCCATTCCGACTTAGGAACAATCATCAAATCCAAGCCCGTCCTTGGAGCCTCAGCCGCTTCCATCCCCATTGGTGTCCGAATACCTCCTTCAGCTGAAGTTTCCATCTCTAGACCAGGTTCAATCTCCACTTCTGAGTCTGAAATCACATCTTTCTGCCGCTGGAGCGACGAGCACCGGTCTCCACCACTACCGGAATGCGCCTGAGAATCCTCGCTCAGCAATTGTTCTTCTCCTTCTGCGGCTTCTTCCCCCATTACAGCTTCAATACCGGCTCTTCTGTTGCCGAACGCCGGCTCCCGACCGGACGTATTATCGGGGAGGATTTTATCCCGGGCGTTAGATTCTGAAAGCAATGCAAGCCGGTTGGAGGATTGAGAAGCAGGCATTTCGAGGTTTGGGGAGAGAGAAGTAGAATGTCAGCTCTTCGGATGAGTTAAAATGGAGGAGGAAGGCATGCTAACATGCACTGGGGGGCGGAGAATAAGAAGGCGGAGGAGGCGGATGGAATTGAGAGCGTAGTAGCGCGGCTGGCGAATGCGTGATTGTACGCAGCAGGCGCATTTTATGGTGAAGGAGAGGGCAATGCATGCTGTGGAGTGGCGCATTTGCTAATTTTGGAAGAAAGGTCTCTGGGGCGTCGAGATCTGATTCCAGGCCGAGTTTGGAAACGCTCCCAGCTAGGGGTATGCATGGGTTCGGGTTCCGCCCGAACCGAAGCCGAATTTGGTTAGGGTCATAGGCTTTAAGATTTTAAAAATTTTCAAAACCGGGTTTGACCCAACCCAAACCCGGCTTCAGGCGGGTTCGGTTTGGACTCAGGGTTTGGGTACCCAAACTGAACTTGAACCCGGCATAGTTTAAAAAAAAAAAAAAAAAAAAAAAACCAAATACCCCCAATAAGGTGTAAGCCCATAACCCCCATGCCCCTTTCCTCTTCTCTTCCTCTCGTCTCTAGCTCCCAGGTCCCAACTCCTTGCCTTAAATCATCAATGTTGATACCGAGTGAAAGCATCGCCCTGATGCCTGCAACCCCTTTCTCATTCTCTCCCTCTCCCATAACCTCTAATGCAACCCCTTTCGCATTCTCTCCCTCTCCCATAACCTCTAATGCTTCCTCTTTCTTCTTCTCTCTCACTCATCTCCCACTCCCAACTCTACGCCCTAAATTGCCAATGTCGACACCGAGTGGAAGCATCGTCAAATACCCTGAGCCCCAATGTCTATCGCCCCTTTCTCATTCTCTCTTGCTCTCATCCCTGCCCTAAATTTCTGAGTGGAAGCATAGTCGGAGTGGAAACTGCCGAGTGGAAGCATCATCGGTGGACGGCTAACGACGAGATAACCCATCTCTCCCCATCCCTTTCTCTCTGTCGATGGTCATTCTCTCCCATCTCTCCATCAATTTTGTCATCAACAGCTGAGTGTTGATGGCCCATCTCTCTCTCTCCGATTCTTTCTCTCATCTCTCCCTCTCTGTTTCTGTCCCTCTATTTCTCTCTCCCCCCAATTCCCATCTCTCCAGCTCTTCCTCTCTGTTTTCCTCCCTCTCTCCCTCTCTCGACTGTTGTTTGTTATGCAAAAATTAGTGCTGCAAAAGAAGGAAAGTTTTACAACCATGTCATTACAATGTGTCAACTTGCAAGAAGTGGAACTTACTAAATGTGAATCCCTGACAAATTTTATTTGTGAAGTTTTTAGTGATGGTGGAGGTTACCCAGTGCTTAGATCATTGGTTCTTGACAACTGTGATGCATGTATTTCTTTCTTATGGTTGTTGTTCTTTTTCATCAAGTATTGGCTGGTTGTCATTGAATTTACAAAACATGTTGCAGAATATAATAGTTGCCTAGCTATCTAATGTATTTACTGAGGTCAGTGCTCTGTTAGCAAACATTATTGGTTAGCTAAACATGTATGGCATACATACTCCATTTAAGGTGGTTGATGGTGCCATTTTTATATCATGTAGTACGAGTTGCTTTTTCTTATAGTGATTTTATTACAAGTACTTGAAAAATCCCAAAAAGAAAGCACATATTTTCTTTTCTTCTTTTCCTATTTATTTTTTTTATGTATATGATATGAACACAACACTTAAACCATTGATGATTGCTTGCTAAGTGACCTTGGGAAGTTTTTGTAGTCACACACATGGCATGTGATTGGAGTCAATCTGTGTGGTATCATCCAACCTTGTTGGTTACACTTAGTAGGATTGGTTGCAATATGCTATTTTGTGACCACTAGTTTTAAACAAGTTCAGTTGAATTTCTTGGTTGATAAGGTTTTGTTAAAAGCAAGCTTTGAGACATGTTATTCTATTGCTTATCTCAAGGGATTATATTTCTAAAATCTCATGGTTAGGGACAGTTGGGGGTGACAATTAGTCATACGACAAGATAACTTCTTGGCCTTGTATTTTAATGTATGATCTAATTTCTCTCTATCGGAGAGATAATATGACCAAATAACTTATTGTTCTTATATTTGAATGTATATTAAAAACCCAAACTAAACCTGAGCCTGCACCAAACTCGAAGGGTTTGCGTAAGAGTTAGGCAAAGGTTTTAAAAGTGAGGTAGAGGTTAGGGTTTGACATAAAATTTACACATAGGATTAAGATTGGGCAACCCCTAACCCATACTGAACCCGGCCCATGCACACCCTTATTCCTAACTACTTTGGAGAGTCCACGTGACAGCTGTCTCAAAAGTCATGGACAGAGGCACTTGGGACGCCAGCTGGGACACATTAACCCTAGCCCTCTGGTTAATTTGTATTGACGATTTAGATTAATGCTTTATAGTATGGAGATTTTTTTGCCTATAATTAATTTTTTTTTAAAATATTAAAACAACTGCTTACGAAGCATATTATAATAAAATATACTAAAGGGGGATATAAAATTGTAATTGTTAAACTGACTGTGTTCAAATGAGATCTCCTAATAAAACAATATGACAATATAATTTGGGGATATTGAAAAAAAAAATAAAAAAATAAAACACTGTATGGATGGATTTTGGGCCTTAGCAACTAGTTGCAAGAAAGGAGGAGACCCAGATTACTAATTAGCTTGAGTTCAACCCAACCTCTAACTTGGGTTTTCATTAATTCTACCTTAATCATGCCAAAATTAAGCTGGGATGGTGGCGGCCCGTTTACTTGACAACACTGCCCAGTAAAAATCAGGCCTAAATTTGAGTCCTCCTAAAAGGGTACAGATCTTGGGTCAGGTGCTAGTTTGGCACTATGGTGGCCGGGAGGACGAGGACGAGATTTTTTGTGTACCGTTGACCTAGACCTAAATAGCCCAACCAATCAAAAAAAAAAAAAACTAGGGCATAAAATATAAACAGCATTAATTAGGAATTAATGATATGTTTTTATGTTAATAAAAATAGTGAGTGATATATACATACAGGGAAATGGTTAAAAGAAACTATTACTTTGACATCTCACAAGAACCTCCCTTTAATTTTTATCTATTATGAATAATTAAATAAAGTTAATTATTTTACTTTACTTAACAACATCTGTTTGTTTGGTAATTCAAAGACTATCTAAATAAAGCACTTCTGCAGGCCCAAAATTAACATTATTTAAGACCTAATATTTAATTTTTAAATTGTTTTTATTTATTGTGAAACTCGGGAGATGTAATAATTCGTCCATACTTTTGAAGGTCTTTATTTAATGCTAGTTCGTGATTATGCAAATTTTTGCAACATTTCATTATATTTATTATTTGATATAAGTAATTTTTGTATTATATATGTAATTTTAAATGGCGTAACTCACAGAGGCCCCTTGTCAAAACGATTTCATATGATTTAACTGCAATAATAATAGTAGGTATGATGATGGGATTGGATTTTCTTCGATCATCTTTAATTGACTGAAACATGGGGAGATTCGTTTGAAATATAAACCTCTGAAAATTTTTCTTATATTCATCCTAATAAAATAGTGATTGATGCATATTGCTATATTCACACCCTTCCTGCCCCACGTGAAAGCCCTTTGGGCCCTATCCAATCTTGTTCTTCGGATCCGCTCCTGAGTGATCACTCTTCTAAAATTCTTGGTTCTCACAAGTGGGAATCAACGCTTAAACATGGCCGACAGACGATGGGCAGCCCTGTACATCGGATCAACGGCGTCCAAATAAAGGAGAAACAAACGAATAGTAAGCTTGGTGAAACTCGGCTCGGGTTAACCCGAAATGAATTGCAATGTAGTTTAGTTGGGGATGTTGGGTTACCCAAGCATATAATTCAGAATCTGAATACCTTAATGTAATTATCGAGTTTATTATGTTAGAGTTACGAGGGACCAATTTGTAAATATTATAAAGTAGAAGGGATGATTTTATAAAGAGAAAACAAAAAAAGCCTAACTTCTTCTTCTCCCTTAAGAAGAAATAAGAGAAACTGTGGATTTTGATTTGCTTTTCATATGTAAAGATATTTAATTTATATGATTTCTTCTTTTTGTTAGTTTTATTCCTTTCCTACATGAATATGTGAATCATGAAAAGGGAAATAGAGAAGTTATTTTATATTTATGAAAGTAGATTTTGATAAATATTTAGTTTTTATACATTCGTAGAGGCTCCTTTTTCATTCAAAATTTAGGCTTTCTCATGGTTAAATGTCTACAGGTAAAAAGGGAGAAATTTGATAGAAAAAAAAGAAATTTGAAATTACAATGAAACAAGAGAATGAGTAAGGGTATATTAATTAAATAATAATAGTTATGTATATTATGTTATTAATATGGTTGGAATTCTGAAGTGAGACTTCTTGCAGTGAATTGAGAGCAAGGTTAAAATATTCAGTGAGTAATCTTCATACCTAAATCCCACTATTTTTGTTGATTTTTATATTATGAGTTTTGATTTTACTTGCTTTAACCATAGTTTTTGTAAGTAATTAGATTTCACAGACTTATTATAGAATGAGATTTATTATTTGAATTTAGTTATTTCATAAATAATTGAGCTTTAATTAACAATTATAAGCTTTAGTAAATTTATGCAATTTGAATATGAATTGTAATCTTGAAAGGAAGAATTTTGGGGAATCATTTTTATAAATTTATTTTTGGGTGATAGAGAAAATGTATAACCCTCGTCACGTGGTTGATGTGACATAAACATATGAACCCCATCACTGGATTGAGTGTGACATGAGGATACAAACTTGGTTGAGTGTGATATAAGAATATAAACTTTGTCATAGGGTTAAGTGTGATACAAAAATACAAATTTTATCATAGGGTTTAATATAACATAAAAATATAAACCTAAACATATAACTTAAAAATACAATGAAATAACTTTAAATATATAAAAATAACAATTAAATTAATCATATTTTCTACATAGAATTATATTTTTAAATGAACTGCATAATTTATTTTTTTTATTTAAAATAGTATTGAATTGCATTTTTTACATGTTAATTATTATTATGTTCAAAAATCATTATTTTGAATAATTGTTTATAATATTGTGTAGACAACATTTTTTAAATTTACCACTATTTTCATAGTTAAATTATATATATAAAAAATACATTTAATAAAATAATATTCATGAATTTTACTTAAAGTAATAACATAAATATAAGGATTGTTAATTTGAGTTGCTTACCCCAATTATTAACTTAAATTATCAATCAATTTTCAATTCAAATTTAATTTAAATTTTATAAATTTAGTTTGGTTTGAATTAAAATATTTAAAAATGAGATATTGCTTGATTTGGGTCAAGGTTTTCCAAGTTGGATTATAATTGGGTTTGTCCCGACCCTTGCCGACCCGAGTTGATTGCTGCATGTCGGCTACTTACCCCGACTCGCATTAAGCGGCGGCGACGACAACAACAGAACCGGTCACCGCCGTGTACTCGAGCGAGTCGCAGACGTCCCCCGAGTGAGTATACTCGCGCGAAATAGATTCTGGGAGGGATGCTGACAGCGACAGGTTTAGCAGAGGCGGTGGTGAGAAGGTGCCGTAAAGAAGGGCCCATTAAATCCTTACCTAAGGGAGAATGGTGAATAGGGGGTAGCTTCTGAGAATCTAAAACCATACGCAAGCTTGGAGTGCTTCGCGGAACGGGTCCGACTTCTTCTCTCTCGATCCATTTCTCGAAGCGACGGTGTCTGTTCACGGTTGAGATCGACTTGCGTGAAGTGGACGAATCTCATGGAGGTCGATCGACAGCCTGGTTCAAACAGTCTGCTCTCTACCCCAGATCGCATTGTTCGGGTATCAATTGCAGTTCTTCAAGTTAGACTTACGGGATGATTCTCTGTTCGATTTCGCTGTTTATGTTGCTTTTTGGAGATATTAGCTTCTTATCGTGTTTAATGCTTGATGCATGGAAAGCGGCTTCTAAGAAAGCCAAAAATAAAGGAAGAAGTTCATTTACTATTATCATCATCATCGTCATCAACTTGAACTTGAGACATGAACCTTTCTGAGAGTTAAATGCTTCTTTTTAGGAATTATGATTATATATGAAGATTTAATATAATGGCCACTCTATCTAAAAGTTATTATTGCAACGTATTTTGTTTAAGTTTTAATTTTTAATTTGTTTATATTCATCAAAAAGCCTCTGCAAAGCTGCTTCCAAGTTCTAGTTTAGAAGTTA
Source organism: Pouteria campechiana (assembly GCA_036873735.1). NCBI lineage: Eukaryota > Viridiplantae > Streptophyta > Magnoliopsida > Ericales > Sapotaceae > Pouteria > Pouteria campechiana. The sequence goes on from JAYJMB010001281.1 coordinate 22,587, forward strand.
TGTTAAATAAGGTCATCATCTTTTAAGACAATTGGTTGCAAATTGATGGTTTATTGTTCATTAGCTACTCCGTTTGGTTCCATATCTTTCAACGTAATAAGATATCTTAACTACTTAACAACCTTACTTTTTCTCATTATTACCTATATTTTCAGTCATTTTTATCGATATCTTAATACAAAAATATTACATATTTCATCCTTTTCACTTTATTTATAATCACTACCTCCTATCATATCAAGACATTCATTCTCTTTGCTCTCACTTTTGCCTATTCCTTTTTTTTTTTCCCACCTCTTTCCTCATTCCCAAACCAAACGGAGAGCAAAAAAACAAAAAATAAAAATAAAACACTCTGATGCAATTATCATAGCCATCTTATTTATAGCATAGAAGAGGACTAGGACTTGCATTTTGGAGAACTTGCAATTGATTGGTTATGATCAAAAGGAGAACCTGCTATGAATTGCGGCCCACTTTATGCTTCATGATATAAAAAATCTATTTGCATAGCGGGGGGTTCATCTCAATGTTCGCTAACCATGGCTTGTCTAGGTAGCATGAATCACTAGGAGTCTATTTGGGAATTGGTAGAAGAGGTAGAAAAGATGAGGAAAAGGGGAATTTATAAAAGTGGTAGAAAAGATGAGGAAAAGGGGAATTTAGAAAAATGGAGGAAGAAAGGCAGAGAACAATGTAATAGGATAGGAGTAATGATTGAAAATAAAATGAATAAAAATAAAATAAATAAACTTTTTGAATGAAAATATAGGAATTAATAATTGAAAATATAGGTAATAATAAGGAAAAAATAGAGTTATCAAGGTAGGTAAATGTTGAAGCAATTAAAAGGAGTAGAAAAAAAGAGGAAAAGGGATTTCTATCCTTTTTGCTTGTTCCCAAATGGTTCCTGACTGATTTGACTTCTTGAATGGCAATGCAGCATGTTGCTTGGAGCATTCAGAATGTGAAAACAACTGTAGCACACTATGTTTGTATCAAATCTTTGTACCATAATATAGTTATTTAATAATCTTTTGGAGTATGGTCCCTGCCATTGAGGCACTCAAAAAACACTACAGCTGGAATAAAATTGCAAAGTAAAAAAATAAAAATGAAAAAATCTAATAATCTTTTTTGTCTAAATCAGTGAAGATGCAGAAATCCCTAACCCCACATTCCTGGATGCTTGTATGCTCAGATGAGATGCTGGACATGTTATTCTCACCAATGAATAAATCCCTGCCAATGCAATAGAAAGAAAATCAAATGGTGTTAGTATTTTCTAATTGCGATGGATATGGTGGTTACTTGAATTGGATTTACATGTGGGTTAGTGGATAATAGTTACTGTAACAATTTAGTGAAGGAAACTTCATTTATCTGCTGCAAAACTTGCCTGATTGTTGGGCTGGGAATCTCCATGGTGGTACCCCCTGGACTAATGCTTTTGATCTCTATCAATCTGCCTGGTGGATCATATGTGATGCATAAACTTTTTGAATTTTTAGCCTAAATCTTTTTTCTTCCCATATGAAGCCATGTTTTTTGTATGGTATATAGCATGTCAGACAATTTTTTGGCAGAATTGCTCTAGCTGAACATACCTAGGCTTGGCAAAGCTTTATCATTGTCATCACAATCGTTGCAGCTATAAGCAATGGCCATGTAATCTCAGCGCATACTATTTTATAATTAATTATTATGTTTGCGAAATGATGTAGCCATATCTATTTCTAGTTACTGTTGTTTGGGAACCCGCAAGTTTTGTTGTACTCTGATAGGTGCCACCTCTTGAGTTACATAGGCCCTGTCATGGACGGACCATGCTATAAGAAGCTCTTTCTTGGTATGGTGACTAGTTTTCTGATTCTGAGCATTTATCATTCAATTGTTCATAGAAGGCTTAGTGTGATGTAATATGTCTGTTATTTGCAACACTTGAAACTTCTTCTAATGATGAGAACTTTATCTGGCTGATACCTTTCATTGGAAAATGTAATACCAGAGGCTGGCTATATTTGGTGTTCCCAAGGAGAATCTAGATCAACTACAGCCTGGTTTGGTAGCATTTGTGAAGGAGAACAACTTCCTGCTACCACGGCTGGTGGATGAAATCTTACCCACCAATGAGGACATGTCCGAGGCAACTCATGCAGCAAAGGAAGAAGCCAGTGGCAACTCAAGGTGTTCAACCATAAGAGAGCAGTTTCATGAAAGCTTCATGTGGCTACGGTGGTTGATGTTTGAGGGTGAACCGGGGCCGGCCTTGTGTAATCTGGCGAAAATAGGTGTTGGCCAAGGCGGTGTGTGTGGGGCAGTCTGGGAACCAGGGGACATAGCCTATCATTGCAGCACCTGTGAGCATGACACCACGTGTGCAATTTGTGTATCATGTTTCCAGGATGGTGACCACAGAGGCCATGACTATTCTCTTACTTACTCAGGTGGAGGATGTTGTGACTGCGGAGATGTTACTGCATGGAAGCGTGAGGGATTCTGTTCGAAGCATAAAGGTGCAGAACAGATCGAACCTCTTCCTGAGGCAATCTCAAATTCCGTAGGACCTGTTCTCGATGGCCTTTACAGGTGTTGGAAAGACAAGTTGTTGGCTGCTGCTGTTCCACTGAATCACAGAGAAAACTATGATGATATTGTTGTAAAGGGTGCCAACGAGTTATCTTTGGCTGCTGTTGATATGCTGCTCAATTTTTGCACACACAGTGAGAGTCTGCTTGCTTTTGTTTCAAAAAGGATGCTTATGTCGGCTGGTTTATTGGATATTCTGGTGAGGGCAGAGAGGTTCCTGCAAAAAACTGTTGTTAAGAAGCTCCACGAACTACTCTTGAAATTGCTGGGCGAGCCAACATTTAAATATGAGTTTGCAAAAGTCTTCATAGATTATTATCCAATTATTTTTTATGAAGCCATAAGAGAGTGCAGTGATTCTGTATATGAGATGTATCCATTGCTATCGGTTTTTCCTGTGCAAATTTTTACAGTGCCAACTCTAATCCCACGTCTTGTTAGAGAGGCGAATCTTCTGGGCATATTTTCAAGATGTGTAGTGGACCTTTTTCTCTCTTGTACTGTTGATGAAGGTTATTTAGAGGTAAATAGATGTATTTTCTTTGTGATGCTATGCTGATAACAAATTGTGATTTTATATCATTGTAGGATTGCTCAGTTGCTCGTGGTTCATGATCTTTTCTAGTTGCAAGGCTTCAGTGCCATTTTTAGTGCATTCTGTGGATGTATCCAAGTCAAGATTGAGACACATTGTTGTGCTCTATGCAAAACTGAACATGCCATTTGTCACAAGATTTATATCAATGCATGATTAACATTGAACATTTTAAATTATCAATATTATTTGTTACCTTTTCTGATTCATGTAATGTATATTGTTACATGTTGAGTGATGTCTCCATTTCTATGCGCATATTTTTTACATTTTACATGGGTTTTGTACATATTATAAAGTATTTTTAAACATGTTGTTGCATCAAGTTATCCTAAATTTGTTTTGATATCCCTAATTTTGGTTGATGCTGGTAATTTTGCCTTCAGCTTACCATAATCCACCTCAATGTAAGGTGCAGAATTAGAACAATGGCTTTTCCTTATACCTGTTTATGTGCAATTTTAAACACGTTATCACATCAAGTGATTGTATTTTTGTTTTGACTCACCTAAATTTGTTGATAATGTACTTGTTGATATTCAATAAAAAACTTGATCACCACCTCAATGTCAGGTGCACAATTAGAACGTTGGTATTTCCTTATTTCTATTTCCATGCATGCTTGTTGTAAAATTCAACTAGGAAACATAAATTAGCAGCAACATGGATCAGAAAATTGACAGAGGATGGTTGACTTGCACTGTTATGTGGAGGCTTCTTTAATCAATAACTTGTGGAATGTCTTTTGGTATCGTTGTGAAGAATACTAGAATTGTAAATGAGATTGAAAGCGTAACTAGATTTCTCTCATGCGCAGTCTTGAATTTTGCCTTCATGTTTGGGCCATCTGCATTAGGAAGCCATCCAAGCATTTCACAAACTGGAGAAGGTGGAAAGTAAGTGGCAAGTTGGAAGAGTTTGCATTTGTTTGCTAGGGGAAGAATTTTGTTCTGCAGGGCTACCGTGTCATGTGTCCTCTATCTCACATTTTTCTTCCAAGTGTCAGGCTAGCGTTGTTCCCGGATCAGGTAAGATTAGGCAGGATTTCTTTGGAAAGGTTCAAAGAATGTCGATAAGTCCCCACTTTATGCAACTGAAGTTTCCTGATCTGAATAGGTTGTGGGAGTCAGAATTTGTATGTCTGTGCGGCAACACATCTTCGTTAATGGTTTTGTGTTCTGTAATAGATATGGTAAGTTGGTAACCTTTGGAACCTAACATTGTCTGGTACTATATGAAGTAACTGACTAAGGCTATCTAATATAATTCCTGTGGTTTTTCAAGGTAATGGCTGATCCTTGGAATATTATGCTTCAATCCAGTATGGAGCAACTGACTAGGACCATCAAATATAATTCCTGTGATTTTTTGAGGGCATGACAGATCCTACGAATATGCTACAATCTAAAGGAAGAGAAATGTAGCCTTATTATTTTTTTAATACCTAATGTGCCCAAATGTATTATGTAATCACCCAATATGATGAAATCCTATTATATATATATTTTTGGGTCTGAGTAAATGCTTACTGAATGCACTTGAAGGAGGTTCATGGATGCAGATAGAACCAAGCTATTATGTCAAACTGACAGTCTGACATGCCTAATTATTAATGATGAATCTTTGTGGTGAAATCCTTTATCTTTATCTCAATCGAGTGGTATATCCCTTGATAGTGGGAAACCAAATGTGGGTCCGTACTAGGATATTTGGGACATTTTAATGGCAAGTGATTTTATATCTTTGTCCTTATAATGCATTGTCTAGTGCAATGATAAGGTTTTTGGCCTGCATCCTTGGTGGTGCCAGTTCAAGTCATGAAAATAACTTTTTCAAAAAACGGAGGTAAGGTTGCATATATCTCACCCTCCCCAAACTTTGCATTAATGAGAGCCTTGTGAACTGGATATACCTTTCATTTCCCAAACTCAAATTATCTTTTGTAGATGCAATTGAAAAAGAAGAAAGTAACAAGGGGAAGGGTATATGTTCGCAATGAAAGAGAGATGATTCGGGATTGATATTTCTGCCCGCTATGTTATTTTAGTTAGCTAGACAGCTCAAGATAAATAGGAATGGTGCAACAAGATTCATATAGCTGACCCTATATTGGTGGGAGACCACATATGATGCTGATGATGACTTCATTGTGTTCAACCAAGATGATAGTGTTGTCCTTTATAAGATATGAAAAGCCTTAAGGATACAACCTGCAACTCATTTGAAGCAGACATGGACACTCAGCATGCATGATATTCAGTTACATTGAGTTTTGTGCTTTTATTGTTTTCATATTGTGTTTGCAGAAATTTTGATGCTTGTGATATCTTTTGTGGAATTTTCAATCTCAAGTTTGTTCAATGTTGTAGGTTAATAGATGGACCAATCTATATGAAATGACTATTCATCTTCTTGTACATATTCGCTATGTTATGAGCCATGCTGAAGTTATGAAGTATGCAGTTCATGAGGTACCAGATTTCTCTAGAACCTGGATAAGAATCTTGACTGTGGTACAAGGCATGGACCCTCAAAAAAGAGTTACTGGTCATCATGTGGAGGAAGAAAATGAGAATGTGCATCTGCCAATTTCTCTGGGTGACTGTATTGGCAAAATTCACTCCCTCTTGGTTGAAGGAGCTTTTTCCATCAGTGAAGCCAAGGAAGCAAAGTGCACAGCATCCGTTTACACTGGTATACAACATTTGGATGCTTGTGATGGCTTGCGGCATCCTAAAGTAGGAAGGCTTTCCGAGGAGAGCTCAGTATGTAGTATGATGGGGAGAAGTAGTTTGCCAGGTTGCTGTGCACAAACAAAAAATGTGAAGGTGGATGAAGGAAGCTGCTTTCCTATTCCATCTTCAGTGATTTGGTTGACATATGAGTGCTTGAATGCTATTGACACCTGGTTGGACCCAAATTGTCCTAAGAATAAATCAACTTTGACAAAATCTTTCTTTAAGGTCTCGAAGAGCAGAAATGTCAATATGCCTTGCCTGACACAACCTTATTCCGCAGCAGATGTAACTGAAGATTGGTCAAGGAGGCTTGGTGGGAGCCTTGATCCTGGTTTGCCTGTTGATCATGAATTTAATATGGGAGCTAACATGATGGGTGAAGGGAGTTTGGAAGCAGGAAGGATTATTAACGAGATGGATCTGCCTGACAGGGCATCTGAACATGCCTGTAAATCTGTACATTTTGGTGGAAAGAGTACAGAGGTACACTGTGCTGTAGAATTGGATAAGCTTTGTTTATTGAGTTCAGAAGTTTGGCCAGAAATTGCATATGATGTCAGTTCTCAGGATATATCTCTCCACATTCCTTTACATCGGTTACTTTCGCTGTTGTTACAAAAAGCTCTGAGGAAATATTACGATGAATCTGGAAAGTTGGAAAATGATCAGATAATCCCTTCCTCTGGATCTCTGCCAGTTTTCTTTCAGAATGTTCTGAGAGGTTGTCATCCGCATGGGTTTTCAGCCTTCATGATGGAGCATCCCTTGCGGCTGAGAGTATTTTGTGCTCAGGTGCGAGCTGGCATGTGGAGGAAAAATGGTGAAGCTGCTATATTGAGTGTTGACTGTTATCGTTCTGTTCAGCAGTGAGCTAATGATACCCTCTTCTAGACATTCATTCCACCAGTTTTTATTTGTATTATAATGGAAAAGGGATCTAAAGTTCTAAACTTCTGGAAGCTTGTCTCATGGTTCTTTTTACTGTTGTTCTTTTTCTTTTTCTTTTTCCTCATCTATTATTTATTTATTTCGTTTAGTTTCAGGTGTGAGCAGGGTCTAGAGTTTGATCTATTTCTGTTGCAATGCTGTGCTGCTTTAGCTCCACCAGACATGTTTGTTGAGAGGATTATGGAAAGATTTGGGCTGTCAAACTACTCTTCTCTAAGTCTGGAACCTGCAAACAAGTATGTGCATCACTTTCATATCTTGTTAAAAAGCATTGGGAGCCTGTTTTTATAAATAAACATGAGTTCTAGGGATGCATTTTTGATACAGGCTCTACATGTGTCGCTGTATGCTGTTACTTTGTTTCCTGCTAATAGTAGAAATAACCCATGCACTGCTAGTTGGGTGCATTGTGATACTCTTGCACAGTTGTGATGGTTGATGTTCAAGAACTATGAAAAAAAATTTAGCTGGGCATTCAGCAACTTGGGAAAAATATGCAAGTTATGCCAATTTGTCCTGACTCCCGCTTCATTAATTTTCAGAGCTTTGATCAATAAACACTTGGTTATCACATTAAGCCATTAAAATGTATCATTTTTACCATTCATTGAACATGAGAAAATTTTCATTCTAATAAATATCCATTAGGTATGAATTGCAGAGATGCGTTCACGTTTTATGTTTTTGCTATTAATTTATACAACTAATAAGTGTATTTGCAACCATACCTGTACTGTTGAGGACTCTTAACATTGGTTAAGACTTCAGCGGATTGGTCTTTTGGCTTTTCAGAAAATGACCAGAACTCCAAAAGGCCTAGGATGCCATTTCTGCTCCAGCCTTTTAGCCCTTTGTTAGCAAATCAATGTTTCTGCATCTGTAAACCTCTAAAGAATCTCCACCATCACCACTTGCACAATAATTGTGAATGCCAGGACTCCCATTAACAGATAGTTGCACTAAATATCCTCGCACATTCTTTTTTATACAACTTCAGAATCGTAGATCTTATTGAAGACTTGGCATAGCACAGAACTATTAGAGATTGGTGGAAACACTCCCCTGTTGCTACAAAATTGTACCTCAATCCAGATGTTCATTGATAGACACGGCAAAATCCTTTGCAGAAAAGACTTAACCCCCTCAAGTTGATTGTTCGAATAGAATGCAACAATTGCTTTCTTCCATAAATGTACTTATGATCCATAGGTAGGACTGCCTTATTGAGGGAATTTTTGAGTATAAACCATCTGCAATGAGGTGCTAAATAGCTATGGTGTTCAAAATTCTGTTGAATAGCTGCAGTGATGTTCTCCTTAAAAGGGCATCTGAAGGGTAACAAGGAGGCTTCCATGTTTATGAATGGTATGTGCTTTGATCTTGCTGGTTAGTGAAACTGGTAGGGGAGTTTAAATGCAGCTTAGATGACCTGTACTATTAACAATATTCCCTATCTGAATGTTGCTCTTAGCGTGCTGGGTGACTGACAAGTATAGTGTACAGCCACTCTGTTCAAGAGCATCTTGATGGCATTGTGGAGGAAAGATGGAATTGCTTGGCTATCATGCAATTAGTTGTTGGTTGATCATTACAAACCTCTCTTCCACATGATGGCAGAGAAGAAAAAGCAACCTTTCCACCTCAACATAAAATGAAAAGAAATTTTTTGCATTTGCTAATGTATTCTCCTCTAACAATTCGATTTGTACTCAAAACCCTTTTCTTTTGCTGCTGCTTTACCTGTGACCAAGGTCCCACCTTCACATACACAGATGATGGCGCCATTATTTTTGACAGTCATTGCAGAGGACAGAGATTCAAAGAGGCCATTGAGTCCTCAGCAAAAACACTTTAAAGAAGTCACTTCTGTATATCACCCAAAATATTGATGATGCACAAGCTGAAATGCTGTGTCGTCATCTTTCCCCTTTTGATTTCCACAATAACTTTTTTTTTTTTTTTTTTTGTGTTTTGTTCGTGACGCCTCCCAAAGGGCAAAAGGCAGTTGGTCTAAAATGTCAACGGCCATTGATGGAACTTAACAGCATGGGTATGCCTGCAAACATATTTAAAAGTCATATAGGTTAATGGCCAAAAAAAAAAGAGTAAGCATAATCATCATCATCGTCAAAAGCTGTTTCCCACTTATGTAGATTTTGTTGTGCCATTCCTGTAAATTTTATTACTAACTTATAATTATATGCCAAAATTTTCCATTAAACATCCAACAATCAACATTTGCAGTGCATTTGGGTAAGATGTAGATTGCCATTTAAATACAATACACATGTAAATAATAAATTAATGTGTCATTATATATCCTATCTACTCCATAACATACTTTTCTCTCATCATTACTTGTATTTTTTATCATTACCCTGTATCTCTCTTCTTTATTCATTTTATGGCCAGTATCACCCATTATACTGTTAACATCACTTCCTTTTCCTTTTCCATTTCCCTTCCCATTTCCCACTATCCAAACACACCCTTATTTATTTGGATAAATGAAGGCTTCCTATTAGTTTTACGAAGGCTAGTTTGTCTGCAAAACATTTGCACATGCAAGTGCTCGATGCCATAAAGTATGTCGATTGCATCCATTTGCATAGCAGGTGTAGTTTTTTGACCATGTTTATTGTTTCATTGTGCTCCTGCAAAAATATTTCTAGTTTTTAGTAGTTAGAACTTAGAAGTAGAACTTAGAAGTGCATGTCAACTTGGTATTTGACATGGAAACATTGGAGTACACATCAAGGACTCAACATTAGGTCTGCTATTAGTTGTACATGGACCTCACAATATTTTCAGATGGCATTTAGCACATTATATGATTTAAGAAAATGTACATAATGTTCCAATCGACCCATATTGCTTTAATAGAAGAGGTTAGATTGTATGGACACACGGTTGATCCCTAATGGCATGTTTCCTGCAGACCATTTTGATCAAGGCCTCGAAACAATCCAATCTTTTGCTATGAAAAAGGTTGTCCAATGCTGATGATGCCTTGGGTTGCCTTAGTAATGGTAAAGGAATTGGCACATAATTGGCTACTACCTTCATATGTTAAATGTTAAATGCGTGCAATATAATTATGTAATTCCGTGTAAATTTATTTTGTGATGTACTTATAATTTTTGAAATAATGGATGTTATGCTGGTGGCTTCTTAAATGTCATATGCATCATCTAATGTTTTTGACATCATAACTCAACTCATTGTACAAAACATAGTGTGGGCCTTGGTGCAGTGGTATAAATTGCTGCCTTCGTGACAGGTAGTCATGGGAAACAGCCTCTTTGTAATAATGCAAGGGTGAGGCCGTGTACATGAAGGTCCAGTGCAAAACATTCAGGGGCAAATATGTTTTTCTGGACATTCCTCCCTACTGTACTTCATATTGCATAATTTAGCCATATGATGTGATCTGTCGATGTAATTGTCATCATAAGATACCATAAAATGCCCTTTGCAAGTATTTCGTTTTATCATCAATTTATGAGTCCTTTTCGCTATCAACTAAAGAAGTGAGGGGGATCTTCTGAAGTTCAATCACTGCCTGGGATTGCTATCATTTGAAGTATTAAAAACCTTGTAAATTTTGGTTTTTTGCATCATTTTTTTAATCATTTTCAGCAATTTCTAGACCATCATCATTCAGTATCTATCTTGTTGCAAGTTCTAATGCTGTCTTTTTTCTTGAATATTTCTTTTAATTCTATATCTTGTCATGATTGTGTTCGTTTGTTTATTGCAAGAATAGTCTTAACTCATGCTTCACACTTCAGTTGTCTCTCCAGCTTGCTGGTGTTTTAAAATGATAAATTTTTATACCGTATACTTCCTGTTTTGCACCTGGAATTTTTGCTTCCTTGCCTTATGCTTTAAGCATTTGGTTGTATCTTATTGTGTTTATTATCCTTAGTTATATTATCATAATCATCATAAGCTATTTTTCACTTAATGTTGGCTTCATGGATCCTGTTACATCCCTCCTGTTGATTCTGGGTTATGTCCTCAGAAAGCCCAAGCATTTTCATATATTTGTTAATAATTTCTAACTATATGTTTTTTTGGCCTTTCTCTATTATCTTTTGTTCTTGTTCCTTGTAAGTGGTGCAGTTTTTGGTCTCTATTTCACATGACCAAAACACCTAAGTTTACTTTTTTTCATTTTATTACCCATCGATCCTACCTTTATATTATCTTGAAATACTTCATTTTTTAATTTTATCTCTTCTTTGTTCATTCATATTCACATTGTAATTTTTTGTATATGTTGTTCTTTTACTGCCCGACACTACTAAAACATAGTTGTCTTATAGACATTATAAATTTTTTTTTTAAATTTAATTGGCAATCTGGAATTGTATAAAATTCCAGATGCACAATGCTTTCTCCGCCACCCAGCTTGAATTCTCTGTATTTCTCTTTCTCACTGAGTCATTATTGAGTTGCTGGCGAGTAACAATCAAAGAGTCTCCTTTGTGAAGTCAGTTTGCATACTCTAGTTCCTTTCCTAGTGAGGTTCTGGTGCCAATATCTAGATACACTTTCAGAGTAGGGTGTCATCAATCCTAGTGGCTATCTATGGGAACCCATGCACTAAGGCAGGGTGAAACAAGTCCTAAAGTAAGCGGCTTGTCAAGTTCAAAAAACATACTGAGGTTTTTCTGATTCTTTTTTGGGATGGATATGGTGGCTGCTTTCCATGTGCATGTCACCACCAAAGATCCTCTGAGCTTGCATGTGCACGTTACTAACAAAGATCCTCTGATTACTTTTTTTTTCTTGGGGCATCTCTTAGAATAACATATTCTTCATAGATATGTATCATATTGAATAGATTTGTTGGATACACTTTCCCATTTAGTTTCTCCTACATGGTAAATTGGTCATGTGACTTGAATGCTGTAAACGGAATATTCTGTTTTCAGGTATGAACCAGTTTTAGTGCAGGAAATGCTATCCCTCATAATACAGATAATCAAAGAGCGACGCTTTTGTGGGCTTTCTGCAACTGAAAATTTAAGGAGAGAATTGGTGTATAAGCTGGCTGTTGGAGATGCCACTCGCAGTGAGCTGGTGAGAGCTCTTCCCAATGATCTTTCCAATAACGATCATCTTCAGCAGATGCTGGATGAACTTGCAATATATTCAAATCCTTCCGGCATGAAGCAGGTTTGGACATTAGATGAATATAGCTTGTAGTTCTATGATTGCACTAAGCACCATTCTTTTGGTTTGGCTGATCTTTTGCTGCATGCCAGGGAAAGTATTCACTGCGTAAATCGCATTGGAAGGAACTGGACCTCTATCACCCACGATGGAACTCAAGGGCTCTGCAAATTGCGGAAGAAAGATATTTAGAGTTCTGCAAGGTTTCTGCTTTGACTGCCCAGTTGCCTCACTGGACACAAATCTTTCATCCCCTCAGTGCTATTTCCACAATAGCTATATCAAAGGCAGTACTGAAGATTATTCGCACTGTTCTATTTTATGCAGTTTTCACTGACAAATCATCTGTTTCACGTGCTCCTGATTCACTGCTTGTGACAGCATTGCACCTGCTTTCATTAGCTCTAGAGATCTGTTGTGTGTATAAACAGGTCTCTGTTCTCAAATGCAATGGCAGAGTTGAACTATCACATTCATATCACCAATCATGCATGAATAATCCATGCAATATAGAAGAATCAATTCCTTTCTTAGCATATGCATGTGAAGAAATTCAAATGGGATCATGTAGTGTGCCTGTTTCCTGGAAGCATGAAAGCATGATTACACTACTGGTTTCATTGATGAGAAAATATAGGAAAGAAAATGAACATGGCCTCCTGGATGCTGGCCAGTGCAACTTTTCTGTCTTGATTGAAGATATATTGAAGAAGCTTGCTGAGCTTAATGCTGGATGCATGACTAAACTGCTAACCCTTGCCCCTGATGTGGTAAATTACTTGTCGAAAGATGTTCCTGAAGATGGTAAGCAAACATCAGCAATGTCTGCTGATGTTGAGGAGCGAAAAGCGAGAGTTCGAGAACGCCAGGCTGCTGTATTGGTAAGATCATTCATTGCCTTCTTTTGAGCATTCATTTTGATGCTCATATATGTTCAGGGTCCTTTATGTTTAGACTTTCTTGTTGCCAATACTGCTACTGTATCCTAAATAGGCCCTTCTAAGAGTGTTATAGATTGCCCATGGATGTGGAGGTGTAGGAGGAGGTAAAAATAAAGGCAGAATTTGCATTCTAACAAATTATAGTGAAAACAGCTCATGCTAGGCTTTAACTATGTATAAAGTAGTTCTTTTATATTCCAAACCTTGACTCTTGATGACCATAATAGATTCCATTGGAGGAAAATATTTAAAAAGTAAAGTCAATGTGTCACGACCCAGCCCAAAAATAGCATAAATAAATGCCATTTTTAAAATGAGGGTGAATTCTCTCTGGATTTACTGCACTTAAGATAATACATAACCACAAATAAAAAGGATATCTTGATAGATAACGATATTTGTCAACTCTACAATGCAAGTCTCATACAACAATAGACATAATTGTCTTTAACATTTATTTGGAATGGCACTCAGTATCATTTACCCCTTTCACCACGAACTAATGCACTTCTTGTACTGCATTTTCTGAAAAAAAATAAATCAAGAAAGAGTTAGTTATGAACTTAGTAAGTAGGATTGATGCAATTAGTACATACATAAAAGAATAATCCACATCATGTACCACTATCAATACATGTTATATTCTAGGCCAGCCTTATTAGGCAGCTCTACTGGCAATATGAAGATCTATACACTCCAGGCCACCAGGGCCAGCCCACTTGTAGTGGCAGCTCCACTGGCGAGCTCAACTGACAGTGCTACTAACAAAATGATCCAATATTCTTCTAATGCGCTCCAGGTCACTTGGGCCAGCCCACTTGGAAGGCAGCTCAACTAGTGAGCTCCACTGGCAGCGCAATTAATCTGTCTCAATCATATGAAATTTATTAGACAATAATAGAAAAATCTATCTTAGACCGCCTCTAGTCTGATTTAACAGATTATACAACCACTTTATGATAATACACCTCATTTACTAAGGTTGTTTATAGAAACATATGATTTGGGTAATATTTTGGAAATCTAACCCCTCAATTAGATCCAAAATAATTAAAAATCTTAAGATCAATTACCTGATCATCTAGACCAATGATTATAAACCGTTCATCTCTACATGATCTGGTCATCTTTTGAACAATCTAACCCTTTCATTAGGTCCAAAATATTCAAAAACCTCAAGATCAACTATCTAATTGTCCAATTTTGGAGTTTGCAGGGTCCATAAATCAACAAATCAAATTTGACCATTCAATTTCACATGATCTAGTCACCTTTTGGAAAATTTGGACCCTTAGATTGGATCCAGAATGTCTAAAAATCCTAAAATCGACTATTTGATCATTTAAACTGGAGATCAGATGGTCCAGAACCATAAAAAACAATTCTGGTTATTCGTCAGTATTGCTGGACCGTCGACGGTATGTCGCCGCCGACACACCTGGGCCGTCGCCGGTGGAATCTAGCTAAGCTGCTAGCGTTGGGTCAGTGCGCCTGGGCTCATCGAATAGAGCTGGCCTCTACAGTGGGTTTGAGCCTACTGAGGTACTGCCGGACGCCGTTGTCGCCGTTGTTCGTTTGAGCTAGGCTTCTGCGCTGGGCTCTGGCCTGAAGCTTGGCGCTAGCGTGCCAAAATTCCCAAGCAGCGTTTGCTGCCAGCGGGATTTTGCTAGGGAAGTTTGTCCCATATTTTTATTTTTTTAATTTTTTTGTTTAAGATTTGATTTTCTGATTTTTTCAAACTTCCGAACCCTGGAAATTAGTTCTTAAAATGTCTAGAAATATCTTAATCATCTAGTGTGCTCCATAAGCGATCTATAGTCCAAAAATTCAAGATTTGTTGAATTTTCTATTGATCTATTTCATTAAATTTAACTAATCAAATGAAGTCATTTCCACTGAAAATTTCTACTATAGGGTAACATCATTAATTAAAACATATCCAATGGTTCGGATCTTGAAAATAATCACCATAGCGAAAACTCATTTTTCATATATACGTGTTTACCGTTCACAGGGACGTTTCGTCGCTTTCAAATTTTTTTTTTCTAATTTGTCATATAACAATGTATATGCATATAATTTCATAGATGAGCCATAAGATATAGTCTAATTAACGAGGGCTTTATTTCAAGACCTACATGTCATATTTGATTTCTTCATTTACATGAAATAACAATAAGATGTTATTTTCAACGTACAGAAATAAATAATGGTTTCTCATCCAAAATTCATAAAATTTACATGGCGTATAAATACATGCATGACAGACACATTTGACGGATCAGATTCACAATTTAAGCCTTGCAAGTTATTCAAAAATTAACGTTTTTATTTGCTTGGAAAATCCATGAACTGGTTTCCATCCATCTAGTACACATCATAAACTTTGTTCAACCCCATGATTTAGGCATAAATCTCGTACATAATTTACATCCATACCGTCAAAAATGCATAATTAACAGCATATGTACATCGTCTCTATGGATTGAAAAATTGTAAGATACAAAGGGGTTTATCTATCCACTTACCTCTATGATGATCCAACAAGGGTTTGAGATCTCCTCCTTCTGATCATAACGCTTCATAGCAACCAGTGCCTTCTCTCTTTTCTTCTTTCCTCTTTCTCTCTCACCCCGTTATTTCCCAACTATAGGGACATCCATGCATGCGGCCCATACAGATCACCCATACCAATCATAAAAGCACCCCATGCATCCTGCCTCACACCCATGCACTGACGCCTGTCCCCCTCCCACGCATTGCATGTGGGATCACCTCTCCCATGTGCTGTGTGTTGGAGTAACGGGGATATCATACAATGTGAGAAATACAATTAATACTAAGAGGGGGAAAAGATAAAAGATTAAAGAGTTGTTATCCAATCAGATCATGGCAGAATGATCTAAGCAGATTATTGCATCCTTGACTGTCATAGCTCTTAGGTAGGTAAACAGTTGTAGTGATGTGGACCATTACTGGGTAGTCATGGACTCATGATCAGATGAGACTCATATTTTGGTGTTTTAGGAAGATTTTAGCAGTGTTCTTAGTGGATTGTTGATTAAATGACTATTGATTGATGCACAATGATAGCTAATACTTGACTCTGATGTGGTTTTGCGCTTGCACTTTTATGGATTCCTATTAGGAGTGTTTGTGGTCCATTCAAGTCAAGAACGTTGTGTAGGAAAATTGTATTTTTTATTTCGGAGTATTCATGATAGGTGGAAATAGCCTTGCTTGTTGGAGTTCCTGTATTGAAATGTCAAGGCCAACTCGTTTCAGCATATCTAGGGCTGTTATCTATGCTAACTGCTCGTATTAGAGTGTTAGAAGTTTAGGAAAATAGAGAATACATGAGGAATCTGGATATCATGCATTGAGTGTGTCTCTAAGCAACACACCCCAACCTATTCTGCATGTCCGTCCCTTGCATTCATGTCTTGGGCACAATGGCTTCAAAAGGTATGCTACTAAAAGGCTTCGAAAGGTATGGTACTAAAAGGCTTCATTTGTTGGGAACCAGTTTGATGCCATCTCTGGGCTTGATGCATACACGACATCATCAATGAAGGTTGGTGCTAGTGGGGCATTGGAGTAACGTGTTAGTGCTATGATGCAGGAGTGTCCAAATTAACTGTAAAACCCAACTGGTCCCATTAGGCCCAAAATCGCAGCCAAACTAACTCTAAAACCCAAGTGATCTCTAGTAACTCTGGTAATTAGAGTTACTGGAGATCTCCTATAAAAGTTTTTTCCATTGTTTTTTGCAGGTACTTGTCTTTTTATGAAGGAAAAATGACTGTCTTTTTATGAAGGAAAAGTGATCTACAGATTTTCTTTTATTCCCCTTTCAATTATTTTTACTATTTTCTTTGCTGTATTTTTTGTTTTTTTAGTTGAATTTCCATTTCTACAATGTTGCGCTAGCTAGCCTTTGCCTTATGCAAGCCACATACCTAAATTCTGGCACATCCATTGGGTCACAGTGCACTACTTAGCAGTGATGTCAGCCTGTTTGCCTTCCTATGAAGGTTCCCAGCCACTTAGGGTGCTAACAGCAATTTCTGTTGTCTGGAGCATCTGCTACTTTGTTCGAAAGTGTTAAGCATCTGCTACTTTGTTCTACAGTGAAGGGGTTGCCTCAAATGAGCCTGAATGAACTTAAGGCCAAAATTCTCCTGAGACATGTCTAGTGCTAGCTAGCAGTCATCAATGGCACAAAGTTGGTGCGGCATCTGTTGCCACTTAAGTGAGAGGATCCTCGTCTGGCAGTTTTGACTGCGGATCTGATCCATTGTTTAATGACTTAGGAGTTGTCTTTTCCTTAGTCTTTAAGTTGCCTCTTCCTCAGTCTTTTTTGCTAGAATGAACTGGAGTGATCCATTTTGTAAAATGCTGATATCTTTTATCGGATGCTCCTGAATGCATGTGATGTGTGCTACCAGTGGGCCTTATGTGTTCATCTAAAAATAGCAAAATAGTGGTATGAGGAGATGCCTAATGGAAATAAGACAATAGGAAGTATCTGTTAGATGGTTTACAAGCATGTTCATGTAGGGGTGATCGGTGCCATGGAAAGGAAACCATTTCCATAGAAAACTTATTTCCTAAGGCTTGATTTGACATATACTCTTCCCAACAACCCCATACTTTTTCCATTATTACCTATATTTTTACTCATTTTCAACCTATCTATTTTAATTTTATTCACTTTATGGCTGACATCATCCCTATATTGTTGATATCATCTCCTTTCCTTTCAATTTCCTTTCCTTTCCTTTTCATACCACCAATCAAGCCCATAAAGTTTTTTCTCATGTTTGGTAAATACTTGTTTTATTTCTTTATTTACTCATTGTGATGATGTTGGTAGCCATGGCAACTTAGAAAAAGCAAGGGGAACCAAAAGCTTCCACTTGTTCCAGGAGTAGATTCCACATCATTTACTGTTGTTGCTAAGGGCTTTGCCAAGTTCACCTGTTAGGAAACTTCCATGACTTTCTTGTCCTCAATTCCAGTATCAACATGTCTCCCAGATCTTATTTTGAAGGAAGTGGGATTATAATCAAGACTGCTTTTTCCTTTGCAATTTAAGCTCCAAATGACCTTCTCCTTATGACCTTATTGCAGTCTTGATTCTTGAACTTGTTTTCTATTTTACCATGCAACTTCAAGTTCTAGCTAAAAACTGTACTTCATTGCCTTGTCTAATTATAAAGCAGATGCCCTTCATAAAATTCTTTAGAAGGCCCTTTGGACTTGTCATCAATTCCAAACTGCTTCCAGCTCATTAATGACTTTCTACACAAGTGCAACTCTTCACTCATAGGCAAAAGCCAAGAACCACTGATGTTGTTTTTTGTGACCGCCGTTGTTCACAAAGCATCTGGTGTTCTATAATCTCATCTAGCCTCTTGCTTAGAAGCCACCTTTAACCCACAAAAGTGCCAATTCCTAGGTTAACTCATTGCAAAGGCTTTTGTACTTCTTGGTAAAATCCAAGTACTTGTAGGATTTGAGTGTTTCCTTCATCAAGATACCTTGGTAAGAAACAATTTTGAATGAAGTGTTACTGTTTCCTTATCAAAACTTTAATTAGAGTCTTTTCCTTCCTTTTAGCTCAAACCTTATCAAATTATTGTCCTTCCCTTCAGCTCTATAACTTGGGGAAATTAAATCAGAAGCTGTTTTGAGATGTTTAATCACTCATAATTAGATTGTTTTCCTTCCTTTCAGCTCAAACCTTATTAAATTATTTTCCTTTTATTCAGCTCTGTAACTTGGAGAAATTAAATCCAAAGCTGCTTTGAGATGTTTAATAACTCATAGTAGGATTTAGATGAGCTATTGTCATCATTGGAATTCCAAAATCTAAGGCCTAAATCAACCGGTTGATTATCATCATTGGAATTTAGATTTTGGATTTGGATAGTAACCATCCTAGCCTTCATTTAAGTAATCAGCATCTGAGATTTGAATTTAAGATTTTTTATGGATTATACTTAGAAAGCATCTCGTAATGATTGAGAAATTTGTTCTTGATTTATAATTTTAAATGGGTTTAATTGATTTCCTTTTATATCTCCTCATTTCCCTTGTCGTTAAATTCGATACAGCGGATTCATCATCACTGTAATGTGTAAGCCCTTTTTCAGTGTTCCATTGTGTCTGCGAATTCTGTCTAATTCATTTATGATTTTGGAAAACCAATGGTTTGAATAGAGTCAATAGACTGATCTTTTTGTCCTTTATGTGGTGGTTGAACTTGATGTGCAGGAAAAAATGAGAGCTGAGCAGTCAAAATTCATTGAAAATCTCAACTCCACAGCCAGAGAAGAAGAATCTATCTTTGATGGTAATTGTGTTAGAGAAGAGACAGCAGCAGTTACTTGTTCTCTCTGTAGGGATCCAGATTCTAAAAGTCCTCTATCATACTTGATTTTTCTCCAGGTATTAAGCTGTTTATCGGGCATTTGGTTATGCT
The DNA here is from genome assembly GCA_036873735.1 of Pouteria campechiana. Lineage (NCBI taxonomy): Eukaryota > Viridiplantae > Streptophyta > Magnoliopsida > Ericales > Sapotaceae > Pouteria > Pouteria campechiana. The sequence goes on from JAYJMB010001281.1 coordinate 42,066, forward strand.
GCATAATGGTTTTTTTTGGCAAAATTGTTCAGCAGTGCTTCTAGTTTGGATTGACAATTTTTTTTATCTGTCTCTGAATGTACTAAAAAATAATGATGTATATCTCATTTGTTGCCTCTGTGATGTAAACCAGAAATCAAGACTTACAAGTTTTGTTGAGAGAGGTCCACCTTCATGGGAAGAAGGTTACCTATCAGACAAAGAGGATCTTTCTGTCACCAGGAATGAAGCTACTGGCTCATCTAGCAGCAATGTAATCTCAAGTAGTTTGGAAACTACTGCAGCTACACCCTTAATACAATTGGATCAAAATAGACTGAATGACTTTGCAGGTGAGGGGCAGTTGAAAGAAGTTGATGCATCATACGATATGGGCATGGATATGGGATCTTCTCCAGAAATGACAGAAGACGATATTTACCAGTCCATTCAGAGAGAGATAAGTGATATCATGTCACATCCAAATGATAAGAGAAGTTCAATTTCCGATGGTGAAGGTTTGGCAATAAACAGAAATTCAGAATCTGTGGTATTGCAAGAATACATTGCATCCTTGGCCAGCAAGGGATCAAAAGTTTCTCCATCTGACAATGGATTTTCATGCAATGAAAATGTACCACAAAAATCTGCTGTGCAAATAGGAGCATTTGATGGCTTTGGCCCGGTTGATTGTGATGGAATTCATTTTTCTTCTTGTGGTCATGCTATGCATCAAGAATGTCGAGGTCATTATCTATCATCGCTGAGAGAGAGGTTTGTGTGTTTTCTAACTAGGGAACTTGAATACTGAAATGTATATTTATGTTTCAATTCAGTTGACATGATAATGCAGCTTTGCAAAAATCATTTGAGATGCATTTGTTGTCTATGTTCTCCAATTTCTCAGTCTTAACTTCTTTGAGCTCACAATAGTAT
>JAYJMB010001281.1:43080-53340 GCA_036873735.1 Pouteria campechiana
TATAGAAAACGCGATCTTATTGTCATATTTGTCTAGGTGATTCCTTTGAGAGATTCTAAGTAGATATTCCTTGCTGCGTCAAATAGCTGGAATACACCTTGATAGGCCCCTTTCTAATTTTTTGGATGGGTAACATCACTGTGGTCAAATGGGGTTGGAAAGAGGAGATGATGAGAAGTTATCCTGCTGATATGACAAGGAAATATTCATTATGCTAAAATGAGAAAAAATTCCTAGTGTTTACCAGCAAAATTTTCACCGTCACCACCAGAAAAGGATTAGTGGTCCAAATTCATCCCACAACTAGGTATATGGTTCCTAGTTGGGTTTAGGAAGAACTTGAAAAAGAACTCAGGCACAGAATTCCTTGCGACATTTTCCCCATTGTGAAACATAGAAGGTGGACACACAAAAAAAAAAAGGGATAAAGTAGAGCACTTGACTCTACATTGCAAGTGGAGCCAGGTAAGAGAGTAGGTTCCACAGAACTTACTGGATTCTATTTATTTTCTCCAATTCCAAATTTAATGTTACAAATAAAAAAATCATTGACACCGATCATTTCATGGGGGCCACAATGTCGAAAAGCTAAAATATATATTTTAAAATGATATAGCTCACATGATTATGTTATTATATTCTCTCTAAACATCAGTATGTATGTGTATTTTATGCTTAATATATGGGTTTGATTAAAATATAAATAATAATATTTTTAAAATAGCATCTATGTATATTGATTCCTGATGGTCTGTATCTTGTCCTTGCATGTTAATTATTTTGGTTTAGATAGAAAATCATTGGTCGTGATTCCTTTTTTGAGGCTTTAAGTTTGGAGAAAAAGTTATTGGACAGTTTTTATTTGAGTTTTTGCATATATAAGTTCGCCTTTTTACCATAATTACATATATATCAATGACTTTAAAATAATTGCATCCATATCAAGGTATTTTTTAAATATATTGCACATATGCCAAAGTTGTCTCACTTCCTCACTATAACACCAAATGGTTGTTTCTCTATTTCTCCATTCTTAAAAATACCCCGTTGCCCAATTCCCCATTTCCTCATCTTGCCTAAATTCCTCCTCCACTCCTATGCAGTCAACAAATTTGGGCCTGCCACAGGTTGTCTCTCACTATCCCAGTAACACCCAAAGAATACCCTTCCACCGATAAATCCAAGACCATACCCTTCCACTTCAACTCGCAAATTGTCAACCATTTCCTCCACTGCCTTATACTGTTCAAGAGGTTAATGTCAACAATCCTGAACAATAGTTTTTCAGATCTCAGAAAAAGATTTCTTATAGGTCATTTTATCCCGTCGATGGCTATGTAGTCCCGCAATGCAGACAAAGTGTACCTTAGCTGACTAAGGTACCATAGTCGACTAAAGTGTGCATATAGAGTATACCTTAGTTGATTCCTTAGTCAACTAAGTAACTTAGCCAATTAAGGCACCGTAGTTAGCTAAGCATGTGAAGTCGGGGAATAAATATACCCTAACTTGCTGCATGCCTTATGTCTCCACTTGCTCTTTTTTGATTCCTCCTTTCTCTTGTTTGGCTTCACATATTTTGTTTGCCACATTTCAATCAATCTTCTTCTCCCCTATTCCCCATATTCTGATTACCTACTCCTTTCGAAACTCTGTTTGGAATTCATTTTCCTCTGAAATCATTTCGAAAACTCCTCCAATGGCTCGTAAAGGATCAGCAAAGAAAGGAGATGCTTCACCGTCATTCAGGGTTAGGTGGGAGAAGAAGATGGTGAATGAAGTCAACATGCTTTGCCAAAAGAAAGCCAACAGGCTTACCTTATTCCCTCTGTTTCCCCTCTCCTCCCATGCCACCCCTTTTACCAGATTAAAAAAATTACAGAGAAAGCTTGAAACGGCTGTTCTGTATTTTTTGAATGGAGAAAGACGGCTTTGGTATATTTGCAAAATATTTGAAAATTTTAAGTTGTTAGTATATATTTAATTATGATAATAAGGCATAGGTATCTATACAAAAAACTCTTTTGTATTTTCATTGTCTACAGATTCTACACTATTGGGCCCATGTTCATATTTGGCTCTATTTCCAGATAGGGTGGGGTGCATTATGTGATTTGCCTTCTAGAAAAACTCCATTTCCTATCCCCTGTGAGGGAGTTAAAATTTGTCGAGAAGTTATTGATAAGCAAAGCGGTTGATGTAATCAAAAAAGGAGGTTTACAATGCAACCTTGCATTTTGTAATGGAGGAAAGCATTTTATTTTTAATTTTTCAAAGTCCTTTTTCGTGGCCAAGTAGACATGTCTAACAATTTTACTTCTCCTAGCATGAATGCCACTCTTGTATCAGCTTATGCCAACAATAGTGTTTTTCTTGCCTCTGGTCATTTACCTTCAATCAAACCAGGTCCATGGGTATGTATTCTCTATAGTATCAAATCCCATAACCAGCTTAAGAATCCAATGCCTTAACATCCTTAACTCATGGAACAAAGACTAATAGCAACAAAGTAAATTGAAAGCAACAGTAATGAATGGAAACACAGCAAAATAGGCAACTTATAGGAACGCAAATTTCCAAACTTATTACCAAGGAAACAATGATGCCCACTTTACAATTATAGCTTGCTCAATACTTCATCACACGGAACTTGTACATTGCAATGCAAGGTACCTTACACTAATGAGCCTTGGGATATTTATAGATTTACAGGGCTAACCAACTTGTGCAAGTGTTCTTATGGAGCCATATATCCAAACCCATGTGCATAGGGACAAGTGTCTCACACTTGTTTTACCCACAAAGTTGTCACATTTCCAATGTCACCATGCATAGGATGTTGTCTCACTTCTTCTTCGTGTGAGGAAAAGTGGTCTAAGTTAACACAACCACTTCCCCTAAGGAAGTGATTAAGTGATCCAAGATCTGGACCAAGTATTAGCCACATATTTTCCACCTATACACCGCATGTGCCAGTGGTTGTCCACTACACTGCCACCTAATTTTAGTCCAACATGGTACCTAGAGTATGCCATGCAATAGCCCAACAAGCTCCTCTTGTTGCTTTAATAGTCCTTGTTTGTCACATGTACAAATCTAATTAGCGTAGCCATGTTGCATCTGTTCAACAATGTTTTTTTAATTCCTTGATGTCGTGATTCTTCTTGACTCACAGCAGGCACCATGATGTAAGTTTGCCTCACCTCTTATGATATCGCATTGGAACTGTCTCACAATTCAATGATTATTCTCTTTATATGCTGCATTTACTTCAAGGAGCTTCTCATGTCACTTATCTGGTGTTAGGGTTCACTTTTGTTTCTTTATTTCCTTTTTCTTTTTTCTATGAGCTTCTGGATGTGAAATTGTTATTCCATTGCATCACATCAAAAATGAATTTATAATGCATTTTTGGGTGGCTGGTTTCTATTCGAATAATGTTTTAGGCTTCAGTTGCATCAGTTTTATGTCATCCACTGCTTCAATTTAGAAGTATTATATTGGCAAAATGCAATTGCACCCGTCTCATCATTTCTAAGATCTTTGTGGGACATTGTGGAATGTCAACCATACTATTTTGCTTCCTACAGGAAGGTATCGAACTGCTTAATGCTTTTTTAACTCCAAGGACACCTTTTATTTAAAAAACAATGCAGGAATATATATATTTGGAAGGACAGCAGATGCCAGCCATAAGACAATGTAAAGTCTAAACCTACTTCCAGATACCTATCAACTAGGTAGCACCATATACTACAAGACCAAATTCGGTTTCCCCTGTTAATTATATGCTTACTAGCTTTCGTCAGCTTGTTATCCTGGCCATGGATGTGAGAAACCTTAGCAAACATAATCTCATGCTAGCTTGTCTCACATTTATACCAAGATACCGTGTTTCAGGTCTCACATTACACTGGTTTAAATTTCCTAGGACATCTCCTGAAAGATGCCTGAAGATTGTGGTCACTTGAAGTCACCCACCTTCCCAGTAGGTCCTAAAAGGCTCTGTTCTTCAGGCCTGGGGTTGCTTTTATAACTAATGTCAAATTTTTGCTTGAACCAGTCCTATAACAAAACCTCGTATGTAGAATTCTAAATATCCATGATGAGAGAGTTTTCGCAACATGAAATATATTCACAGAAGCTAATTCAAGAACTGAACCTGTAGGATTTAAACACTTGACATACCTTTTTCAGTGATAGTCAATTATTTCTTTGGTAGATTCGAGTTGTTTGTAATTTTTTGATGTGTCAATGAATCTAGCCCTAATTGGTCTTTATGGGTTGAACTGGACTGAATTTTGTGATCTTGGAATTCTAAAAAATGGTATCCACTAATGCCAATCTAATGTGGATTTTTTTTAGTTGGTTTCTGAATTATGATTTGTGTGTGTGTGTGTGGAACATGCTGACTTGTTGATTATAAAAATATAGATAGCAGATATCTTGTTTGAAAGACAGCAAACAATAAGCATTTTTCATGGTTGAGGGTATTTTCCCCCAAAGATTCTTGATAAAGAAGAAAGTTGTCTATTGAGTGTGATGCCCACTTATTCTTTGCATCAGGCATCAATAAGTTATGGATGATGCTTGCCTAAAAGTGCCTCAGCGTAAAGATTTCCTTGCCATGAACAAAAGGAAAGCTGTAAAATAAATCAATATTGAATATTTGGTCCACAATAATTATTGGTACTTGCCCAGAGGATTCGTTGTTGCATGCACTGCTAAAACTATCTAGTGAACTGTTCCTCTGGATTGAGCATGAATCATTAATTGGGAACTCTATTGCACAGATTTGTTAGGGGAATTGATTTTGAAGGTGGAAATGTGGTGGATCCAGATCAGGTATTGTTTCTCATTCTGATTGGCATTTTTGTGCGGTTCATCTTAACCTGCTTGAATCCTTACAGTTGCTCATATTTCATCAGGGTGAATTCATATGCCCAGTATGTCGCAGACTTGCAAATTCAGTCTTGCCTGCATTTCCTACTGATACTAATGAAGCTGGGAAGCAAAAATTGTTGTTAGATGATGCTTTGACATCAATTACAGTCTCAGGCTCTTTTTCATCTGCATCATATTCAGATGAGCATGCACTTTGTCTCCCGCTTTCTTTGACTATCCTTCAAAGTGCAGATGATGTGGTTGGAAAGAGTGGATTCTTGAAAGGCTTCTCTTTAATATCGAAGGAAACTATGAGAGCAGATATTGAACCTGTCTATCATCTACTATGTAAAATGTATTTTCCTGACAGATATGACACTTTATTAGCATCTCAGGGGGTAAGCCATTCAATGATTATGTGGGACACTCTTAGATACTCCCTCATAGCTACAGAAATTGAGGCCCGTGGTGAGGAACCTCAGAAATCTACAGGGGATTCAAACTCTTGCATAGAAGATTTATACAAGAAAGTTGATTCTTCCAATGGGTTTATACTGCACTTGTGGCTTCAAGTTGCTCATGCCACCCGAGGGCAGAATCGTCTTCAAGTACTACTAAGATTTAGAGGGGTTCAACTTCTTGCTGGCAGTATCTGTTCTGGCATTTCTCTGGATGGATTTCCTATGGATCCAGGTAGATAATTTTATTTCTTCTGTTTTTTTTTTTTTTTGTATTCGTTGTCAGATTTGTTGGTGGTGCTTTTTTGACATGAATGCATCCTCATATGAGAACTAGTGTTTTCATGGATCTCTCTGTAAATTATTCTTTGAACATCAAGACTGACTAGAATTATCAATAGTTGGCTGAATATGACTCCAGAAAAGATTCCTCCTGATTTCGGCTCACCACAACTTTCTTTTTCTGAAAGGTTAAATGAAGCATGGAGGAAATGCAACTTGAATTTTCATCTGATGAAATTCATTTCTAGAAGTTCTGTGATTATTTATTTTGATTTAGTTTATTAAAAGATCCATCTTTGCCAGACAAGTGTTATCTTACAAATACAGAGATGCTGGATACAGCCAAACGAGCAGAGTCGACATGGCTTTTTGTTTGGTTGATCATGGGAGAGGCAAGATTTAGAGAACTTGTTGGATGGAATGGTGCATATCTGAGAATGATAGCTGAAGTTAAAAGAAAATAATAACATTTTACTGATAAAACTTGTATTGGGAGGAGTAAGTTAAACATATCCACCAGGAAGGTTTGAGGATAGAACTAAGGAACAATTTTGTGTGATAATAAACTCATTCGTATTATTCTGAAGAAATGAACTGTTATATATTTCAGACTCATATGTTGTTGTCATTTCTCTGTATTTTCTGCCTGGCAGGGACTATGTTACACATGTTGCAAGATGCTAAAAAGGGGGTAAACTTCCCTGATATAGAGTTTTGGAAACGAGCTGCTGACCCCATCCTTGCTCATGATCCTTTCTCTTCATTGATGTGGGTTTTATTTTGTCTTCCACGGCCATTTCTATCATCCACTGGCTCTTTTCTTTCCTTATTGCATCTCTTCTATGCTGTCTGTGTGATTCAGGTTTGTCGAGCGAAGTGCGACTTTAAAGCTGCATCTCATAATGTTTAAATGCATTGAAGTCTGATGTTCTCTGCTGGCTCATGCTCTCTCTTGTTTTCTTCTTTTTTCTTTTTTGCCTTTTCTGCACTGCAGGCACTAGTTGTGTGTCTTTTAAGCCGTCAATTAGATTTCTCAGAACTGAGATTTGGTAGAAGTCTTATCAATGACATTTGGAAAATTATGGGAAAATCTGTTGGTGCTCACCAGTATTTTGTCTCGAGACACATTGATGCTTCTCTCCCCCCTGAATCCATGATTCGCAGATTCACTGTTCCTTATTTGAGGAGGTGTGCATTATTGTGGAAACTGCTTAAATCTTCTACGTCAAGTCCCTTCAGTGATGGCTCTCAGGAGTTGGATAGATCGCCTACCCATGTGAACAGATTGGATGGACCATCTACTCATGTGAATAACGATGCATGGGGAAACACTGGTTGTCTTTCTGTAGAAATTAAGGAAGTTGCTGAACTGGAGCATATGTTCAAGATTTCCTCATTGGAGAAGGTTCTAGACGATGAAACGTTTAATGGTTTAGCTATCAAATGGTGTGAGCATTTTTGTGAGGATTATGGAAATTGTAATTATGGGCGCATTTTACACTCTACTCCAGCTGTTCCATTTAAGCTCATGTGCCTGCCCCAACTTTACCAGAATCTTTTGCAAAGGTTTGACTGCTTTCAATAATCAAATATTTTAATGACAGTCCTTTTTAAGCAAATATCTGTGTGTGTGTGGTTATTAATTGGAGTAACTAAGCAGGTATATAAAGCAGAAATGCCCCAAGTGCAAGTCTATTCCTGACGAGCCTGCCCTATGCCTGCTGTGTGGGAGATTATGCTCTCCTAGGTGGAACACTTGCTGCAGGTTCCATAGTCATCCTCTCTCTCTCTCTCTCTACTGTTTTTCTATAAAAAATTTGTGTTATTTAGTTGTAGCACATGCCTTCTCTCTCTCTCTCATATTTTATGGCGCTTTACTGCATGTGAAGGGAAAATGAATGCCAGAGTCATGCAATGGCCTGTGGTGCTGGTATCGGCATATTTCTATTGATTAAGGTATGTTTTCTAACTTACAGCATCTTTGTTGGAGCCTTAAAATGTTAGCTTGATTCCTTGCAGCATTTAACATCAATTTTCATGTTCAAGTGCTTCGCACCATCAGGATTGTTGCTTAATATGCATGAGGGAAGTAACTTCTTATCTCTTTTTCTTGTTACAGAGAACCATAATCTTGTTACAGAGATATGCTCAGCAGGCATTTTGGCACTCTGTTTACTTGGATGCCTTTGGTGAAGAGGTAGTCAACATCAACAATTTACTGTACTTAGCAGTTATGGAATAATAAATTTGTGTTATGCTACTCTGTTTATAATGGATGATGTTCACCTGAAAATGCATACTTGTTGCAAACTTGTTTTTAACCTTCAATGTCGAATTGTGTTTTTATATTTGTTCCACTAAGCAAAGATGAGTTGCCAAGTTGCCTTAGGAAAATTTGCTCTTTTGAAAAAGCATAGGCTGTTTAGAAGCTCTCACTTTGGTAATTAGGGATGATTAAAAATAAAATATTTGTCTTGGAATCTTTAGGGAGACCCTATATGGATTTTTCTAGAAACTCTATATGGATTTTAAGTGTGATGTTTTATAGAATTGCGTGGTGAGCTGTAACTGTATTTTTTCTATTTTCTATTTTGAGGACTTGTCCTTTTAGCTCCAAAATGATGGATCTCTTTCATCTGCTAATTTTTTGATGCTTTCCCAATGATTTTGTCATTGCAGGATATTGGTATGCTTAGAGGAAAGCCACTGTACTTGAATGAGGAACGCTATGCAACACTTACCCATGTGGTGAATACAGATCTCTTTTTCTTTTCCATTTTTAAACTTTTGACCTCTTGCCATTGCATTAAGTAGAATTGTTCTCTAGGGTCTAGACTAGATAATTTTGATTTATCTTCATATTTCCACTGTGAATTGCTCCTGACAGGTCATTTATTATGATTTGTATATCTGGATTACAGGTGGCATCGCATCGCCTTGATCAGATGTCTGAAGTTCTTCGGCAGACAACCATTGACATGATTTTAACAATTTAAGATAGATTACATTTTTGAGATAATCATTATAAAGGTCATTATAAGTCCTAATTTAGATTTTCCAAGTCAATCGTGGCCTGCATTAGAGTCTCTTGTACTGAAAATCTTCAAAATGGTTTTCTTATTATGTAGATATTTTTGTTCAATGTGATCTAAATCAGGTGAACCCGCAAAGGACACTGTAAAAATATTCAAAGGCAGAAGGCACTGGTTTTCTGATGTCAAAATCTTGGCAGCCTGGTGTAGCGGGAGGGTGGTGTAGTTCTTGATGCCTGACTGCTTTGTCAATGTTGGTCCATTCAGGAAAGTTTCTTTACCAATTTCTGTTTTTCTTGTTTTCTTGTTCATTCTCAGTTCTAGTTGCACTTGCTTCACTTCTCTCTGTGACCTCAAATGAAATTGAGCGTTCAGCATATCTGATATCATGTAACATCCATCGTGCCTACTCGATTATCATGTTTACTGAGCAAATTCGTGCTGAAAATTGCGCGCTTGCGCTTGCGAGCTCTTCATCTGTATGAAATTTGATTATTAATTTACCTAATTAACCTATGCTTGTGATTGACAGATTGTTGGATTCGTTGTTATTCTCGATGAGAGCGTGGGTTTTGACGTATAGACGGCCACATGATTCTTGTTCAGCTCTTCGGTTGTGCATCCAAGTTTTTTCGGTTTATACACTTACCATCCTTTTTCTGTATATGCTTTACAAAAGTCATATAGTCTTTGCCCGGAAAACAAAAGCCAGGTGGACCATGCCTGATGTAACAGGTAGAAATTGAAAGTTTTTAAGGAACCAGCAGCATTGCCCATTTTTATGCTTATTTTCTATAAAAACTATCCAAAACAACGGACCAGGTGAGCTAATGGCAGAAATTGAATGTTTAAGGAGATGGCAACGTTGCCCATTTTTATGTTTATTTTCTATAAAAATTAGCTAAAACAAAAGCCTAGGTGGGCTATGTCTGATGTACAAGGTAGAAATTGAGTGTTTCAGGAAAAAGCAACGTGGCCCTTTTTAATGCAAGGAAAAATGTTTTAACGTGGACAGAACTCAAGACTGGCAAGAATGGCACAATAGAATTCAAAGTATGATGATGAAAAATGTTTTTTTCCTTTTTTATCTGATGAAAATTATTATTTTTCATCTATTTAAGCATCAAATATAATTTAATAAAAGGATTCGATTACATGAAAATGTTATCAAAACATTTCATTTTTTATTTTAGAAAATAAATTTTGGAATTTTAATTCATTTAATGATGTTTGACATTAGGTGTTTTGATAAGATGCATAAAATTACATTATTTGGAGACACTGGGTTTTAAAGTTTACCTTATTTTGAAAGTTAATATGCATCCATTAATATTGTCATTAATATTGTCTAACTGATTGTGGTCTCGAGAAGATGTGATTTTTTCATCAGCTAAGCACTTGATGCTAAGCATCATTAATGCCTTGGATTTTTAATATTTATTTTTTTAAATAAAAAATTAAGCATTTTCACCAGGCCGAGAACTTTTTCATATGATCATACCCCTTTAATAAATTAGATGATATGTAATGTGTTTTTAGGAAAACAAAATAATTTCGATGCTGAAACGTCGACCTTGAAAATTTTGCGTGGTTCGGTTTACTTG
>JAYJMB010001282.1:0-16865 GCA_036873735.1 Pouteria campechiana
ATTTAGGAATCAAATAGGTGCAAAAGATGAAGTATTAGGAGAATAAAATATGACATTTTGCATTCTCATCATGACCCTTATCACATAATTGACTGACACTTAGTAAATTTTGCTTGCGTTCTTCCACATATAATACATCTTCTATGCATGTATTGAATAAACAAAAAATTTTACCTATCCCTTTGATGAGGCGTTTGTCATTATTGCCAAATGCTACTATTCCTCCATTTATCGGCTTCAATTCTTTGAACAACTTCTTGTTCCCGGTCATATGTCTTGAGCAACCACTATTGATGAACCAAGCATTGCTAGATGTAGCTTTGAGACTTACCTACATTCAAATCAATTTTTTCTTCTTACCTATTTGGTACTCAAGTATTGGGTCCAATGTGTTAGTGGAATTGTGTGTGCTAGAAGTTTATGCATATTCCTTGGGCCTCCATCTCATTCTTGCACCTTTTGCTTGCATCTTTTCAGAATAGCAATTATACACTTTATGCCTAATTTTATTGTAGAAATATCAAGTATTTGGAACTTTGCTAGGTGCACTATATTCCATTGGTTTCTTTACCTAGAAATAACTCATGAACCTTTTAATGTTTGGACAATTTTCTCTTTCTTCTGTGACGTTCACTCCTTTGGACCATCCATCAAATTTCTATGAATTTTCATCATCTAACCATTCATGACCAAGTCCCTTTTTATTGGTTTGATTGGTCATTCTCATGAACTTGGTCACAGATTCTCCTAGATTGGAGAATTTACTCAACATACTTTTTAATATCTCTATCTCTTTCTTCAGATTTCCAACCTCTTTTTGTAGAGATAAATTTCTTTTTGCCAATATAGAATTTAGTTTGATAGTTGCATCAAAGTGTCTTATCTTTTGAGTGAGTTTCTAGCCAAGTGATTCAAACTCACTGGAGAGAGTTATATGACTATAGTAACTCATCAAATTTTTTGCATTTGAAACAAGTACTATTTGAGCTTGAAGAGTCAAAACTATAAGAGTAGTAAGAGTTTACCTCTGTCTCCAGCTCCATTATGCACTGTTCTTTGATAGTGATTTGATCTATTGTTTCATTCTCCATCTGGGCCATGTGGTATATTCTTGCAAGGTATCTAACTTCATTGTCACCTTTATCACTTGAGCTTGTCCTTGATGAGTCTTCATCATTCATGTATATTCCTCTGGCTTGGTTTCTTGAAGACTTCTTGAAGTGTTTCTTTTCTTGTCTTTCATACTTCTTATTCATATTTAGTTTTTCTTCATTGGGACACTCAAGAGACATGTGTCCAATCCCTCCACATCTACAGCATGCTGGGAGATCCTTCTTTCTTTCAACCATTTTTTCTGTTATTTAGGATGTCTCCTTGAGCTGTTTCCTCTGCTGCTTCTTGCAAACTATTTGAAGTTTTTGATCAACATGGCCATATCATCTTCTGAATGTGATGTCGGATCACTACTACTCTCTTTGATCACTTTGAGAGCAATACTTTTCTTTGGCTTCATTAGCTCCTCTCTATTATTTTTGATCAGCTTGTATGACATCAATGAGCTGATGAGATCATCCACCAAAAGAGTATTCAGGTCCTTTGCTTCCTCTATTATTGTGATCTTCTAGTTCCATTATTTTGGTAGTGCCCTCAGTATCTGATTACCTCTTCAGAATTTGTGACTTCTTTTTCCAATCCTTTCAACGTGTTAGTAAATTTAGAAAAATGAGAATACATTTCTTATATACTTTCTTTTTCTTTCATCTTAAAATTTTTTAGTTCTTCTATCAACATATTTCTTCTAGTTCCTTTGACTTGTAAGGATCCTTCATATATAGATACTAATTTATCCCATATACCTTTTGCAGTAGTGCAAGAGGATATGCTATCAAACTCAGATAAAGATAATCTATAATATAAAGAGTTCATAGCCTTTACATTATTTTGGATTAAGGTGGCTTTCTCTTTAGTCAATGCATCTATTTCAGTAATGGGAAGAGTAATTCCAACTTTAATAGCCTTCCAAGACTCCATATCATTAGCTATAATGAATTGCTTTATCCTCAACTTTCAATAAGCGAAGTTAGTTCTATCAAATAGGGGTGGCCGGGTAAATGATTGCCCCTCTGCAAATATCTATAATGAGGATGATGGGTTTACCATTTGATCACTATAAATGTTTATGAAGTCTTCTCTGATATCATTTGTTGGTCCCGAAGATTAGGCAAAAACCCAAGAAGGGAGGGGCGAATTGGGTACTTTAAAAAATTGCTTAACCCCTTTAGATTTAATCGTCCCTCTAGTAATCAATCACTCAATCAACTAATGCATAAATAAATAAGACACAAGTACTTTTATAGTGGTTCAAGTAAACACTCTACTCCACTCTTCTAAGAACACTTTCTTCTTAGTGTCTTGGGTTCCACTATTCCCAATAGCAAAAATACAATAGTGCTCCCAACACTCTTCTAGATTCCAAATCTAGGGGGCATAAACACAGTGCTCCCAATACTATTCTAGATTCTAAGGGGCATGATCACAATGCTTCCAGCACTCTTCTAGATTTTAGCTTTGGGAAGTATAAATAAATAACTCTTATCTGCACTCAGATGGTCACAACTCTACTTGGGTTTAGTTTCAACCACTAGCCCAAAAAATTTGCAATAAATGAATATAAAAAATTAAAGCACATGTATTTCTCAATAAGCATAGAGGAAGGTTTCTAAAGTTTGAAAGCATAAGTAAATGATTTCCCCAAAGGTGGTTGGGAGCCTTCAAAGAAAGTTGAAGAAGGTTGGAAAGCAAGGCTCTTACCTCTTGAAAGATAGTAGAAGGTTTTGGTTCAGATTAGTCAATGCTCTCAAGAGGATTTTTGAATAACTTCCTTGATACTTGGTTACTTCCTCCTGATCCAATGATGCTTCATTTATAGCTGCTTTGAATTCCAGTTGTTGGTGGTAGGTGAACTCCATTAACAACAAAAAACTATTCTGATTAGCACTGTTGAATTTTTTGACTTCTACTTAATACTCATCTGCTGAAATGCCTACAGCATTAACCTTGGAGAAGATTATTTCTAGATTCTTAATAAGCTTTGGTCTAGGTTTGCTACAATGGCTAATTCTTTCATCAATATGAAAAGGACATCATTAATGCTGAATGAAGACTAACGTTTTGGTTTGCCAGTTGTTCATCTTTTACTTATGACAAATGAAGTATCTATCCAACTGTTCATCAGATAAAGTTTGTTCTTCTTCTAGTTTCTCCTTCATAAGTAGTAGACGAATTGTGAAGATGTCATTTCATCACACTATCTATTGGGTTGTCTATTGTAGGTAACAACAAATTATAAAAAAATTATCCTTTCTAGTATTTTGTCTTGTGGATTGTCTATTGAACTATAGAAGCAGGGATGACTTGTTTCTTTAGCACTTCATCTATTGAATTATCTGTTGTAAGTAATAGATTGACTATTGGAATGTAAATAGATTTTCTTCATTGATTCATATGATGGGTTGTCTATTATAAGTAATAGACTAATCATTGAGGTGAAAATGAATTTTCTTCATTGCTTCGTCTATTGAGTTATCTATTGTAGATAGTAGACAATCTTAGTTGTACAAACAAATGTCATTGTTCCCCCAGATGAACTTCTTTGCTCTGTCAAACAACCTTCACTTCACTGCCTTATTTATTTATAATAGACAATCATTGGCTCACTTATGATAGATAAAGTTTGTTGTTTTGTACATTATTTTGCATTCGTTTGGTACAATCTCCACTTCAACAGATGAATGGAAGCTTGGTTAATTCCTTTTCATCTGAGCTTCGTTTATAGCGTTACTTTGTCTTTTTCTTCTGCATTATTCTATGTCTTTTTGTTCAAACAGATTGACATCTTAGAATGTCTTTTCTATGTTCATTTGTCCATGAGATTTATAACTTGATTCTATACACTAAAAACTTGGCAATAACCATTAGTACATAATCTTTAATATTTTTTATTTATCACCAAAACCATGCATTTATTCTAAAACAACCAAGCCTCAATACACAATAATTCATTAATAAAACATTTTTCCTATGGTTTTAATACCCAAATCATGAAGTTCCCTAATTTTCACAATTCATGAAAACCCTCACATGCATAAAAACCAATTTAGTTGGGGAAAGGTAATCAAACAAGTCCAAAATCCTCTAATTAAGGGGCTAATCACTTTCCCCCATGATTTCCATGTCAAATTCATCATTTTTCCTCAAAAATCACTATCCCCAAACCCATAGTTCATCCTAAATCATGAATTTGAATGGGGAAAACCTACTTACCATTTAATCCAGGTAGGTCTTCCTCCCATGGCCAAGAATCCAAGCTCCATGCTCCAAGTAGCTCCCTCCATTTGAGAAGTTAGATTTTATTCCTTCATCCACTATCAGAATGACTAAAACTTGGGTCTAAACTCAAGATCAAGGGATTCATCATGTAAGCAAGGAATTTTGCAAGCTAAATTGGCAAAGAATCAAGCACAATGGGGTTAGGGCAAAAGGAGAAGAAAGAATGGAATGGACCAGGGAAACGGAATGAGAAAAACAAGCTAAAAAGTTAGTTTTCTAGTTTTTATTAATGATCGGCGCCAGCCTCATTGGTCCCACCACCTTGCCTTCATCAACAATCGGCGGCACAATGCCCATTCTAGTGTTGTCAGTACCTATTTCCCTGGCCCTCCTATTGCTCCCTTGTTTTGTGGATTTTTCTCTACATTTCTCATTCCTTTTCTCATATTTTTAATCCTAACATTTCTCATATAATATTTACATCAAATGCATATAAATTATGCTTGAAATAACTGACATTGAATCATTTGCATTGTTTTATTAAGAAAAACATATTTTCTTTACATCTCAATACATCAATGAAATCACAATTAAAAATTTTCTTTAGCTTAATTCTTTTCCTTTTTTAGTTACATTAGAAACAACTTTAATGTACTCAAGTATTCAAGTACCAATTTATCAAAATTAACATTGCAAGTGTTAGGGACCTCAAGTTTTATCCTCGAAACTTTCAATATAGTGTAATTTTTGTTGTTGTCTTAAATTGCAATTCTGTTCATAACTTATATCACTATCATCACTTAGTTTGATCCAATTACACATTAAGCATATCTAAAAGAAATTAATTGTCACCAAGTTTCAATAATATTATACGAAAGCCAAAAACATCTAATTATTCCATCACTTTTATGAAAATTTACTAAAATAATCAAAAATCTAATTACTATAAACATTCATGATCTCATAATCACTCAAGGTATAGAAATCCATTCCTTTAGTCATACTCATTCTTAAATCTCTTTCATAATGTATAGCAAATCCTACACAAACAATCACATAAATAATTTATAATTCATGTCATAAGCAATACATCCATATGCTATTTCGTAATAAAATCCTTTATTATTCAATACTCAAGAACATACCAATTCATTTCGTAATACCGAACGTTGTATCTCTTACAATAACTAATCATATCTATAAAATCCATCAAATGATACCCAAATTATATCTGGCAATTACACAATAATCAATAAAATCAATTAAATAACCAACTTAGACTTTCATAATCATACTCAAATGGAACTACTATCATAATGCTAATACAAATAGCGATACAAACAATAACAAAATTTTCTAAGACTAGTCAAGTACAATCGAATCTACTTATCTATGGATCCTTAACATTTCTATCTCAGCATTCATATCAATTTTATTTTGAATCCTCCATTGCTTGTTATAAACCAATACCATGCTCAGGAGGCTACAAACTAAGTGTACTTAGCCACAAACCAAGTGGACTAGCCACAACCAAATGGCATTAGCCATCATCAAAGTGGACTCAGGCAGTAACCAAAATGTCTAAACTCTCTTAGAACTTCAATGTGTTCCACTCCATCCCTTCAATTCAGCTACAAAATGTTGGGAAATCTATGATCACATGGTATTCCACCATCATTGCAACCCATACATCACAAGTTCTCTATCCACACCTACTAAATAAGCAAAGGAGTCCTATACAATAGGTTGATCAGGCCTCTTCGCCTTTATAGGTGGCATAATCAAATAAAGCCTTATCATGGGCGGGATCCCAAATATCCAAAGTAGTCATCCCGGCAAGCATACAAACCCAAATATACATAAATGATATTCTAGCAAGCATGCAAATCTTAAATACATATCGATCCTATTCAAAGAGGCACCCAAATACAAGCATGAACCTTAGTCATACATCCAAGCCTCAATCAAATAATCAAATATCCAAACTTACTAGTTAACCAAGTGGCCAACCTTATTCGAATAATTAAATCCAAACCATACCTCCATAATATCCATATCTCTGTGCCATCCTAACACTATACAAAACTCTAATCATCCTATTACCACACAAACTCAAATGCCTCATGGGGCATATCATACAATGTTTCATCAAGCAGTTTAATTATTTAACATGTAGCCCATAACCAAATTCAATATCAATTGATTCTCAAAACAAACTTTCAATTCTCAATTACATAACAAGTGTATTCTAACTAATATCCAAATCCAAACATGCTATTGAATTTAGTCCATGAATCATCTAAGCAAGTATTAAATTTTCAAATACATAATAATTATATTATAACCAATATCAAAATTCAAGCATGCATCCCAATTCTTAATCAAACTACTAAACTCATACTAAATTACATCATTAGCTTGAAGTACGAACTTTGACCAATTGCATCCATCAATCTACTTAACTCATAACAATATTCAATGTAAATCAACATATAAAACCATATCAATTCATCATTCATAGAAAAACAAATAGAACTTAACAAGTCATTCAGCAATTCATAGGCATATCACTATTTCCGATCAAGATACACATATCATTGTATTCAACTAAACACCAACAAAGTTATTCAAGAAAAATGTAAGCATACTATTTTTCATACTGATCACTCACAATTTAAGTTCTAAAAGTTCCTGGCATACATCTCATGACATAAGTTATTTAGTAAAACATATAATATTCAATGAATTTAGTTGACCACCCATCAAAGGTTCGCACAACTATTTGAACTTAAGGAATCCCATGCTTCATCACAACTAACCAAACAAACAAACATAATTTTAATTTCCAACAATTATCATCAATTTCAACATACATGTAATTTCATAACACCCTAGAACTCATAACAATATCAAACAATATGTCTTTGTCCCCATGTTCAAGATATTCTACTTGTTTGGAGAATTGTATGATTTTGATGACAACAAAACTTGTCTTAAGACTTGATTTATGCTAATGATGCTTCTAGTATAGGAAGCTTGAAATGTAGAAAGATATGCTTGAAATATGCATACTTTATTAATATATCATTTATTTAAGCATATACATCCTGATATAAGTCTAGATATATTTTTAAATAAAAAAGAATGAGTGCTTAAATGAGTTTATAAAAATAAACCATGATTCAAATTACATATCCATACTTTATAACTTATGCAAACTTCATATGGATAATTATATTGTGATTTATAATAAAAAATATAATGAAAAATGTTAAGTTAATAATGTGGTGAAAGTGCAGAAATTTCCAAGTTCAGGTGCACTGTTAGTAATTTTACTATAGTGAAATGTTGCAATATTGTTATAGTGTCAAACAAAGTTCTTCTAAGATAAAACTGGAGAGAAAGTATCTACTATAGTAAAATGTTACAGTACTGCTATAGTGTTAGACGGAGTGGAAGGCAAAATTTGTCTAAGACAAAGTTCAAAACAAAGTAGTTGCCATAGTAAACAACTACAATAACCTGCTATAGTACCTGTAGATAAAGCTTCAGATGGATTAGTAGACGAGTTGCTATAGTACCTATAGACAAAGCTTCAGACGAATTGCTATAGTGACTTACTACAGTGATTTGCTATTGCAATGCTGCTACAGTTCTCATGGGCAAACTTTTAAAGTAGGTAGATGCACTTGATACTTACTTCAGACAAATTAACAGATGAAGTACTCAGTGATACGTGATAATAACGTGCTATAGTACCCATGGGTAAACCTTTTAAGTAGGCAGATTCATTTGATACTTATTTCAAATGAAGTGCTATAGTGATCTAGTACAGTAACTTATTACCGTGAAAATTTGCTATTTTCAAATATCAAAAATTTGATACTCTTTAGCAACTATATTTTGCAACAATATTCTTTCAAGCAGTCCACAACCATTCTGCATTGCAAAAATGGACAATACATTGAAAGAGGATGAAATGCTTGAAGGTTCTAAGTGATAAAAAAGAATCAAACATAAAAAACCCTTTCAAAGTTCCAAGTGTAGGACTACAAATATTTGTTTTTACCATCTACCATATTTTAGAAAGTTTGAGTTATAGAGATTTCAAAATAAGCTTAAAGATATCAATCTGAATACTCTATTCAAAATTTCATACTATCCAATGAAACAATGAAAAGGCAGCAAACGAAAGAAGAAGTTCAAAGAGCAAAACACATTTGTCTGAGAATAAAGAAGTCTAAATTCATATGGAATCAACTATGGATAAAGTAAGAAATGAAGAGACTTTGTCCAATTGGAAAGAGACTTCGACAAAGAAGAAACTTAATGTGATATTAACTTCAAAAAATGCAATAAGACACAAGCCAAAGTGGAGCAGCTGAGTTTGTCAGAATTTATTATCTTCTTTAAAAATTATGAATCAAGTCAGAGCTGTAGCATCTCCTCATTTGTCAGTTGCCTAAACCAGCTATTCACCTTTTTCAAATGGAAGATTATTATAATGGTCTTCTACATTTATTTTCTGCTCATCTACTTTCATCTCTACATTCAATGAAGATCATCTTCCTCCAATGGTCAAGTTTTCAAGAGAGCTATTTAAGGAGAAGAGGTGAGATAATTCAAAGGAGATGAATGAGTATTTTTCAAGAGCTTATATCTTCTACAAAACCTTCCACTCAAAGCCAAGAGCGTCTACTTCTAAATATCCATTCAAGAGCTTCAATATTCTAAATCTGTAAGGCCTTCTTATTCATACATTAAGGGAAGAGTTCTTACAATACAAAGAGCCACAAAAATTTTTAAGTCTTCCCCAGTGCTTTCATTAATATATTTGTAAAAGTGTGCTTAAAGTGCTTTATCCATTTCTTTGTAAATGCCTCAAGCTTATAGTGTGGATCAACCTCAAGAAGGATTGTAATTATTTGTTGTGACAAGAGCCATTAATTTATGTCCCCTGAAGTTGAAATCCAGATGAGTGGTAGGAACACTAGTTTACGCCCCTTGGAGCTGAAATCCAGAAGAGTGTTTGGAATACTTTTTTATGTCCCCTAGATCTGGAACCTAGAAGAGTGCTGGGAGAACTATTATATTTTGATTATATGAGATATAATGGAACCCATGGCATAAGGAGAGTGCTCTTAGAAGAGTGGACATAGGGATGGGGTTCCTGAACCAC
Source organism: Pouteria campechiana (assembly GCA_036873735.1). NCBI lineage: Eukaryota > Viridiplantae > Streptophyta > Magnoliopsida > Ericales > Sapotaceae > Pouteria > Pouteria campechiana. The sequence goes on from JAYJMB010001282.1 coordinate 9,509, forward strand.
TATAAAAATTGTGTTGTTAGTGTGTGTGCCTGTTTACTCTTATCTAAAACTTTAATGCTTTACTAGTTAGCTTACATTGCATTGCACACAAGCATGGAAAGGACATATTAGTTGAATAGGGGAAAAATAAGAATTTTTTATAAACCCAATTCACCCCTCCCCTCTTGGGTATAGCCATCCTAGGGAAACCAACAAGTGGTATCAGAGCGGGCTTCATAACTAATTGTTGAGATCCGCATGGCTACCTCAATACTATCATCCTCTATGTTCTACAATGGATACTCCACCTCCCAACTTACACATTATAATGGATCCGATTATGCAAAATGGAAGAGGAGATTGGAAAAACATCTTATGGCGAATTACCTTCAACTATGGAAAATCATGTTCATTAGAATAAGTGAGGATGAAGTGAGAGTACAACAAGATAATGTCGAAGCTATGAATGCCCTGCTATATGCTCTTTGCCCCACCCTTTGCAACTTTGTCTTAGCCTATAAAAGTATAAGAGAAATGTTGTACATGTTACAGACAATTTACGAAGGGCAAGCTGATTTGCATTCGAATGAAACTAATGTTGCTATTGAGTGTAAGAAAGGAAGTAGAAGAAAAGGAGGAGCAACCTCCAATAGAAAAGGACTCATGTGGAATTGCTAAGCCTCAAACTCAAATTGAAGAACAAAAGGCCGAAGTAATTGAAAGATCCTTACAAGTTAAGGAGAAGCAACTTGTGAAAGAAAGAAATGTAGAGAAAGAAGATGAAGAAAGGAAAATCTATCAAGTTCCATCAAAGAACAAATGGCTTCTTGATAATAGATGAAGAAGATGTTTAAAGAAGCCAGAGATAAAGGAAAGGCAGTGTAGGTATGGCAACTCAAATCCAAACTCCTCTATATTCTTTTAATGTCCATACTTAATCCATTCACTCATTTGTTTCTAATATGATTTTGTTTGTATCTAATATAGCTTCATGGAAACATGAATAAAACCTTAAGGTTTAGTGTAGATTAGAAGAATCTAAATTAAATAAATTAATGTTACAAAACTCAAACACAAATTGAAACATAATTTTAGAGACACTTAGGAAAAGAAAAACATTCATAAAAGAAGCAAACATTTTAAGCAATGAACGATCTATTCAAAATGATGAAGTGTATTTTGTTTTGCTCAGCAGTCTAGATTCTTAGCTACATACTATTTCATGATAGAAAGGAAGCTTTGATTGAGCTACTGCATAAAGCTCACATTTATTTGATTTTGCTAATAAAAGAAAAAGTGCAAGAATCTCCAAAATGTATGCATGAAAAGCTTGAAATGAGAACATGGAAGAAGGAGAATGATAAGAAATCAAAATCATCTTCACAATCTACAAACTTCAAGCTGAAGAAAGAAAATCAATTGCAGAAATGAAAAGTCAAGATTGACATCATCATTTATGAGCTCAAATGCAGAAATTGAAATAGGAAGTGATAAAAGAGATAAGTATATTAAACATATGCATTTCACTACCATATTTCTTGATGTTCCTGAAATGTACATTTAAGTTCTTTAGATTTGAGTTAAATTGAATTCATTTTTTTGAACTAAATCATCCTAAAAATTTAAATTGATATGTAAAATAACTAATCCTTAAGATAATTACAGTCCCAAGGCATAGTCAAGCTTGTTTGGGAAACCTCATAGTTTAAAATCTCGAATAGGCATTCCGTGCCTAGCCATTCCTTTTGCAATCATCATTAAGACTTTACTTCCCAAGATTGAAACAATTAACAAAATAACTTAAATCTTTGTAAATTTTGAAAGTTATTGTAATACCCTACTTTCTGAGGTGTTACTTAGGCAGGAACAGGAGGACTCTCAGTAAGAGTCTCTCCTAAACTTACCCTCTTAACTTGTATAAACATTTATAAATACCCATATGTGCCAGTAATTATAGTTGCACCATAAAGGTAAAGTGTATGGAAATCATCCTCGCGTCTAATAAAATGATGACATGTGACTTAAAACAATTCACACACTTAAATTTACATTATTTACACTATTAACATATTGAATAAAACACACTTTTTACACATTCCAAAAGATATCAAAAAGATAAAAAACTCTAATTATCATTGTTTATCCCTTTCCTGAGCTCAAACCTCTCATTGGGCTCCGTCTTCTGGCCTGTCAACTAAAACATAATAAAATAAAGTGAGTTCGAGTAACTCAGTGAGTAGGCATAAATTAAATCAATGAGTAAATCATAGAATGTATGTAATAAGATTCATAATAAAACTATATAGTCATGAATTAAATACAAATAGTGACAAATTTCCTCAATAAGAATCTACTAAGGTGTCCATCATATTTGACTGTTTCTATTCACATTTAATTCCTTTTTTTTCTTAATAGATCCCTTTCATTTATAGTCATCCACTGTATTTTTATTAGTAACTAATTAGTACCATATTCGGGAGGCCATCAATCAAACCAAATACACAATATCATAATCAAATGGACTCATCTTTCTTACAACTTTGGTATACTCTAGTTTTTCCTACTACCCAGTTATGAATGTTATGAGACTTGAAATATCCCACCCTTATAACTCGGGTCATAGGTTTCCTATTTACACCTACTAACTAATCAGAGGGTTCTCATAAAAAATAGGTTGATCAGACATTTCGCTATCCCAATAATCAACTAGCCATCCCAGTCGGTGTCCAAACCCAATTTATTATAATTCATGCATGGCGAATGTGAAATTCTTACTCAAATGACTCAACATTGTATAATACTTCCATTCAATTTTTAAACCCTATTACAAATCTTATGACATCCAATGTCTACCATATCTTCCTAAGTATGGATGATTCAAATTATAAATCCTCACAAGTGCACAAACGTATAGCAGTATAGTGTGCAATGCAAGGGTCAATCCCATAGGGAATGTTTAAACTGATTCAATTAGTTTTAGTTACAAGCTTATCACTTTCTTAAAGGAATGTGATTTGAGCTAAGCAAGTATAAATGATAAATTAAATAAAATTGCAACAATGAAATAGCTATGAATAATGTATGTGAAATTAATAAAGTGTAAGGGTTTAGGGATCTGATTTCACTGCTAAATGATACTCTCTGCTATTGGGAATTGGATTCAATGCATAAATTGGATTCGTTTTATCTAATGTGAGATTATTACCACTAGGTATGTGGGTTTAAATCAAGTATTTTCACTCATTCCAATTACCTATGGTGTGTAGTGTAACTTAGGTGAAAACTCATTAAGCTTAAGAACACATGAATCAAATAGGATGGTTTAGCATAAGGTGTGTACCATAACCACCTATCCTTTTCATTCAATGGTGCTCATGGTTTTGCATATGGTGTGTACCTTAACCATGCTAGATAATCAATGTGATTTGTAATATTGGTGATCAAGCAATATATCAAACCAAATGTAAACAAATAGCTTAATGAATGAAAACAACTGAATTGCATTAAAGAGCCAACATTCCCAAATAACAAATGTATCAGAGAGGGTTACATCTTCATCCTAGAAAGAAAGATTTAGTGCATAATGAAAAAGAAAATAACTCCCTTCACAAAACTCAATACAATGCAGTTCATCTTCTCCCTTTTATAATGAGATTCCACCTTCAATCTTTTGTAGTTGCCTCTCTAAGAAGTTTCTCTACCTCCAAAACTTGCCAAAAGCTACCAAACATGTGACTTCACTTCACATTTATACCCCCCTTCATTAGGATTGAGCATTTACAAAAGTCAACCAAGATCCAAAATTTTTGGATCGCGGTAGAGGAAGAGCTTGCCGCGACAAGCTCTCTCTCTCTCTACCAAAGAAGATTTTCATTCATACGGGATATCTTGCCATGGTAGGAGAAAGCTTGCCATGATGGAAGACTACTTTGGTATGGTAAGGTGTTGCTGACTCTAAGAACTTGATTTCACATAGTGCCTTACCGCAGCAAAAGAAGAGCTTGCCGTTGCAAGATGTTGTTGAACTTGATTTTTGCTTCTTGTGTTGACCTTTTGCATGATGGCTTCCATTTCAACTTTGAGCTTCATATATCTTTTGTTTTTGACTTCTTTTCACATCTTCAATTCACCTAGAGAAATCAATATTTTCATGTTAAATTCATCTAACTTGCTGATTACTTGATGCAATGCCATGTTACTTTGGCTGCAGTGTTCCTCACTCCAGTCCAGCTTCCCCAACCTCCCGTATTTCCACCTGCGGCTACCTATAGAGATGACCAAGCCCAAGTAGTTCACACTGATTACATTGACACTGATACTGATGTTGGCAGTGATGATGAAGAATTTGATGTGGCTAACTAAATTCTTTCAAGGAAGTTTTTTTCTTTACATGTTCACTCCACATTGAGGACATTGTATCTTCCAAACATCGGGAAATTGCCTACTCCAATTCTTGAGATGGTCCATAGCATGCCAGACTTTACTATGCTCTTAATAATCTCATCAAAATCCACATGATCCTCCATTTTTGAGAAGTAATCATCTTGAATGTCAGGAATCTGATAGCTGTGGTTGATTGTAGTTCTACTGAATGGACCCACTTGCCTCCCACTAAGTTTCTATACTCTTAGCATTCAGGCACATTGGCATAAAATTCTTATACAACTGGAATAAGTTCGGCTTTTGGTTGTTTGGCAAATTCCTCCCAATGTCACTCTCTGAGCACAATAAGAATATGACACTATGGGTCATGGAAACCCCTCTCTTGGACATACGTCCTGAATGCAAGTGAAGTTTGATGGTGTTCTTTGGCTTCCTTACTGACAAAGGTCTACTTGATTACAAGCTCAACATCTGTATTCTTTCCCTTTTTAGAGGCACCTGCAGCTACTACTTTCTTTCCTTTAGGATGCATAATGAGAAGCACTCCCACTCAAAAATGACAATGGCAACCTTGAGCAAACATAGTGCAATCAACCCAAACACGAGCAACCTTAAATAAATACAATGCAGTCACCCCTAAACTTAAGCAACCTTGAGCAATTTAGCTTGACAATGCAATGGTGACCCTTTGAAGCAATGCAACAAACACTTCATAGGCACAAAGTAGAACTCACAACCTTCACATAAGTTTCTTCAACTTGGAGAAGCTCTCATACAAAAATGGCCATGGGAATTAATAATGCAAAGGAAACCAACTCACTTAGAAGAGGCCTCTTGCATCCACATCCACCACTCAATCATTCCAATAAATAGTTTATGTGCAATTGAAATCCGTTCTAATCTTCACCAAAAATCCCTCTGAAAATCGATGCTTTCCACTCCAAATTGCGCATAATGGAAGAATAGAATGAGAAAGCCCACATAAATGCAAAAGCTTACCAAATTTCATAAAGCTTGGCATTCCCAACCTTGAACCCATTCAAAGAAGAAGTGGAAGGAATGAGGGTGTGTGAATAGGATCAAGTGGAATGCTTAGAGGGAGGAGAAATGAAGCTTGGGTGAATGCTTTGCAACGAAAATCGGAATGGAGAAGGGTTTGGAAGGGAAAAGCTCTCTCGTTTTTCCATGGGTTGGAGAGGAGAAGGGATGAGGGTTTGGGGTTTTCAAATGAAGTTAGGAGCAAAATGTTTGGGATGTGGCTCTTTTGAAATGGACTAAGTCTTGTATATGAGGAAGCAAGGAGCTTGTTTGGGTAGAGAGAGGGCTTGCCGTGGCAAGATGTTGCTAACTGGTGGGCCTTTGCAATGCGTGGATGGGCTTACCGCGGCAGAGAGAGGGCTTGTCTCAGCAAGCTCTTGCTAATTTGGTGGCCTTTGCATTATGTGGATGGGCTTGCCGCGGTAGAGAATTGGCTTGCCTTAGCAAGCTCTCGCTAGCTAGTTTCCTTCGCATCATGTTGAGTAGCTTGTCGGGGCAGTGAATTAGCTTGCCACAGCAAGCTCTTGCAAACTAGTTGGCACTTGCAATCCATTAAGTAGCTTGCCGCGGTAGTGAAATAGCTTGCCTCGGTAAGCGCTTGCTAACTTGTGCTCCTTTCACATGATGTTACACCTTATCAAGGGAGGGAATTGTCTTGCAATGGCGAGAAATCCCTGACTTCATTCTGCAAAATTCCATGCTTCTACATTTCCGTGGTAGGCTATTGTCTTGACACAACAATCTCCCTCGAACTACAATTTGTCGCCAATTATTGTTGGTTTATCGTTGTGACGCCTATGTACTTATGTCCTACCTGAAAATTCAAGTTGCCACATGGTATTTTGAATGAAACTTACTACTAAGATACTGATTAAATCATCAAACTAAAACTAAGTCTATAAGAATCCAATCTATCTAATATGCAATCAATAACTAGCTTGATGCTATCTCTAAAACTCATGCATATCATTAACTAAGGTATAACTAGAACTTTGAAATGAACTAACTAACTATGGATTAGAATTCAACAAATATGAATAACACCCATCTAAGGATTAATCTAATGCAATAATAATCAACCAAATGCAATTTAAACAACTAAAAATTTTAGAAACTTGGGTTACCTCCGAAGAAGCATTGTATTTAATGTCTAGGGTTAGATTACTTCTCTTTTCATGATTTTTCAAGATTAAGCACTTCATTTAATGGCAATTGTAAGTTATTTCTGACATATTGCTTCATTCTGTGTCCATTAACTTTAAAAATGCTACCATCTTTCAGATTCTTCAGCTCAATGGCTTCGTGTGGAAACAACTGATTGGCTAAGAATTGACCGATCCGACAAGATTGCAATTTTCCTAGAAATAAACAAAATGTGAGTCATAAAGTAAAACTTCCATTCTAGGCTCAATGCACCATTCGTGAATAAATTCATCATGGTACTTCTTCGTTCGTTCCTTGTAAATCTTGGCATTCTCATATGCCTTGTTTCTTAGCTTTTCTAGTTCATTGAGCTGCAACTTTCTCTTCTCTCTAGCCTTTTACAAATTAAAATTTAGATTTTTGATTGCTCAATATGCTTTGTGCTCCAACTCAACTGGTTGCAGGCTTTCCCAAAAATAAGTCTATACGGACTCATTCCGATTGGGTTTTTTAAGGTGGTTCTATAAACCCATAATGCATCAATTAACTTCATTGCCCAATCCTTTCTTGTAGTGTTTATCGTCCTCTCCAAAATTGCTTTAATTTGGTGGTTGCTAACTTCAACTTGCCTAGATGTTTGTTGATGATAAGGAGTTGCAGCTTGGTGTGTAATGTTGTACTTTCTAAGTAGAGTTGCAAAAGCCTTATTGCAGAAGTGAGTTCCCCTATCACTAATTATGGCCCTTGGAGTGCCAAACTTGGAAAAGATCCTATCTTTCAAAAATCTTAGCACCACATTAGCATCATTAGTCCT
>JAYJMB010001283.1:0-16864 GCA_036873735.1 Pouteria campechiana
AGGTGTGCACCTTAACCATGCATAGACAATCAATAAGATTTATGAAACTAGTGATCAAGCAATCACACAAATCAAAATATTGAAATAAAACCCATGAATAAAAACACAGACTTGCATTAAATAATCAATAACTCAAATAACAAGGTTAATAAAAAAGGGCTACATCTTCACCCTAGAAAGAAGAAATTAGTTCATAAAGAAAATAAGAGAAACTCCCTTCATGATGATCATCATACTACAATTAGCCTTCTTGAATCGCCTTCGCTCTCCTTGAGTCCTCCTTCATTGCTCCCCAAAATCTTCTGAGAGTAGCCTCCAAAAATACCCTAGAACTCATCTCTAAAACTCTCCAAAAGAATCCGCCAGAAGAACCCTCAAAAACTTCCCAAAAAGTCTTTCTAAAACAAGGAAAATTGTGTAAAAATCATAAATTGCAAAATCCAGCAATTCATGACCTACCTCTGGTGCCACTAGAACCAGATGGGTGCACCAGTGCCACATTGCAATCTGGTGGGTGGTAGCTAGGCAGAGTTGGGCATTGGCAGCTCCAGTTTGCTATCCACAGGAGATGCTTCAACTATTTTGATGATAACTTCCTCACAAGAACTTGTAATTGTATGATTCTTTTTCTATTGGTCAAATAACTTAAATATACAACTTTTATATTAATCGCTTTAGCTAAATATGCTAATAAATGTATAGAAAAGTGCCTCAAAGTGGCATCCACTTACTGTCCACCTGGAGAGGTGTTCACTATTTCATTCATAACTTTCTCATAAGATCTCTGAATTAGATGATTCTTGATTTTTTGGGAATATACTTCAGGGGCTTCAACTTTGATATTGACCACTTGTCCTATATCAATGTAAATTTTTACCAAAAATGGAATCAAAGTGGTGCTACTTGACATTTAGCTTCTTTTTGACATGATGTGTTACCTGAAAAACCAAATAACTTTATTAAGTGTAATATTTCATCAAATGTAATTATGAACCACTAAAATCATGTCAAATAAAGTTACACAATATGTAAATTTAGGCATTAAAATATGATATATTAAGAGCTCATCAAATACCCCTAAACTTAGCTTTTGCTTGTCCTCGAGCAAAATAAAAATCTGAATTCATGAATTGATTAGGAAAATCTTTCTCAAATAGTTAGTAACATGCCCAAAAAATTACTCATGTATGCATAATTTTGAATTCGTTCAAGACACTTCCAAAGTAATTTCATAAAACTCATACTTCATTAATCATTTCACGAAGTGAAAATTGTGTACGTTCTATATCAATCTCATGCTCCATGCATACTTATTAGTTAACAATGTGTAAACTAATGATTCTAATGACCTTCACAAAACACATCATAAGCTTGCTTTTCATAATCCCTCTCCACTAATGTAGATAACTATGTTCACTTGGATCAAGAGGTCTTTGTTTAGCTTATAATAGGGCCTTAGGTTTGGCTAACAAAGAAAAGAAGTAAGGATTCACAAAGTAAGAGATCATAATTTAATTGCACATGAATGTTTGCCCCCTTAACTTTTTGTTTGGGGTTTTCTCTAATTTGTTTTTATTATTATGGTCTTTATTACTATCATACCCCCAAACTTATTTTTTGTCAATTTCATTGGGGATGTGATCCCTCAAATTGTGGGTTGTATTACTATCACACCCCTAAACTTATTTTCTTTGGAGTTTATGGAATGTGATCCCCCCAATTAAAACATATTTCCTTAACCGTTTTGTTTTATCCCTTTTTCTTTTTCTTTATCATTGCATACTTCTTTTTAACACCCTCAAACTTATCTTATTTTGCTTCATTCCTACCTATCAAACAACCATGAGTAAAGAATGTGTCTCTTAATAGGTAAAATACGCTAAATAGGTCTGGATAATGAGGCTAAAGAAACAAAATTTGATTGGTGGTCTTTCATATGCTTTGCACATGTCATTTTTTCATTAAGGCTCAATGGAGACACTAGTAACATGAATGTACTAGGTTAGCTTGAAAGGCTCAAACTGATGAAAGAATGCCTAGATCACTTTCAAGTAAACATATTATCTAGAATTTTGTGTTGAGGGATACTCAAACAAGTTCTAACATGCTTATGTCAATCAAAATAAGTCAATGAATTTACAAACTTGTCAACGAATTTGGATACACTTCTCATGATCATAACATAATGTGCTTGAAAAATCTTCATCATTCATGAAAAAGAAAGATTATCACAAGAATCAATGAATTACAAGGTGGTGTCTCTCCTTCCTTCTAAATCATGTGCAATGGTAATAAAAAACTCATCATATATTAATGATTATCAAGAGAGAGAGTGATCCTATTCAATTTCAACATGTTACACATAATTGCTCTTGGATTTTCTTAGCTAACTTTTCAAAATGTGCAGCTGATCAAAATTATACTTAAATTTGAAAAATATTTGCCCAAAACTGAATGCACTTGAATGCTTACCCAAAATTCAATGCATTTGAGTGCAATGCAAAACACCCCCCAACTTAAACTTCACATTGTCCTCAATGTGAAATAATGAAAGAAGTTTAAGATCAAGGGCTTCCCTGAATGAAGTGCATTCACATTCTCTTTTTCTGGAGCTAGCTTAGCATCATTTTAACACTTGGAAGAGCATCTACAATCCTCTAAAATCAGAATTCCTCCTTTTGTAACACACAATAACTAGAAATTAAAAATAATCTATCCTAACAGTAAATAAAACAAGCCAACACTATGCTAAATGATACGAAAAGAAAGAAAATTCAAAAAAAAACTTAGGTTGCCTCCTAAGAAGCGCTTGATTTAAAGTCTTAACCTGATTGTGGCATTCCATCGTTGAATTGAAATTTAGCCTTTCTATGTTCTGGCTCTTTTATCTTAGGAAGAAGCTTGTAGAATTGCGGTGCTCCCAAAATATCATTGAATAAAGCATCATCTTCTGAATTATCTCCTTCAAATGAGTTTATGGGTTCTCTTGAAAACTCCATTCCATCTGCTCCATATATTTTGAAATAGTTCTTCTTCTCGTTGGATTGCTCCATTCCCTTGAAGACATCAATCTTCACACTAGGGACTTGGAATGGCATGAGCACGTCCTTCTCCATATCTATAAAATAAGAGGAAAGCATCATTGGAAAGCATAACTCATTGCTAATAAATGCATACCTTAAGGAATGAGATAATAGCTCCAATTTAGATTTTCCTTTGGAGTCCTCCTTTGCTGAGCCTTCATTAAGATTCTCAATTATCTCACCAACTTTTTCTTGTTGGAGAACATCTACAGCCAAAATTTTCTCATTGCCATTATGAGGTTTTCAACAATTTTGTTCTGCCTCAAACGCCCAGGGAAAGGGATAGGTGGATCCTAAGGTGGTGGTGGTAATTGACTAGAGGGTTAAGAATTGGAAACACAACTCTCTTGCATTCACTTCCTCCACATCATTTGCAAAAATATTGAAATTGTTAATCATGTCACCAACTTTATCATCTATTACCTTACCATCACTTAAAATTGTAAAGCTTGCTCAGGCTGATTCAATGGCTTTCTAGGTGTGTGACTCTGCATAGCCTCTAATATTTGACCCAACTGTGTCTCCATCATCTTCATGGATGCTTTCATGTTCTGGAATCTTGATTCAGTTACTTGGACAAAAGTTTGCACCGTTTCCTCAAGAGTAGGCTTCTTTGGATGAAAATAAGTTCCAACTTGAATTTGATTCTGATTATTGTGCACAAAAAATTGAAGTGATTTCTCCAATCAAGATATGGATCATCACAAGGTTGCTGGTTGTAGAAGTTCATTACATTAGCTTATCCAAAAAAAATAAAAGAAAATCCTGCCTAGAAGGACAAACATTGTATGAGTGATTAGAAATATTGAAAATAGAACATACCTCAGTAGGAATGGGTTATTTTTGGTTCATCAACATGGAGCACATCATCTTCATCTGCTTGGCAAGCTCTAAAATGTACATACAAAGCTCATTGTTAGAGTTCACTTCACGCATTCCTCTAGACCTATCTCTAACACTTTTCTGTAGGGAGTTTGCTCCAAGCATCTCATATACTTTATATGCCTCCTCCAGGTTCTTTTCTCCCATGGCTCCACCTGTAGTATTTTCAACCTTGGCTTGGCATGGTTGTGTCAATCCCTCATAGAAAAATTGAGTTAGCAACTCGAAAGGAATACAATGGTGAGGGCATTAAATCAGTAGCATTTTAAATCTTTCCCAAGCTTCATGAAATGCCTCACCTTCCAATTGAGCAAAAGTTGTTATCTTACCTCTTAGTTATGGAGTTTTAGTATGAGAATAGAATTTACTAATGAACTTTTTGTAAACTGCATCCCAAGTAGTAAGTGAACTAGGAGCCAATGTCATAAACTAGGTATTTGTTGCATTTTTTCAAGGTGTGAGGAAAGCATCTGATGTGTAGTTGATCCTCAGTTAAACCCTGCAAAGGAAAAGTTTGGATAATTGCATAAAAATTACACATGAATGTCAAAGGATCTTCTGCAGTAAACAATAAAAAGAAGGAAGTATATCAAAGTGTAGATGATTTAATTCATAGTTCCTAGCATTGTCATTCAAAACAATGCATGAAGGTGATAATCTAATGATAGGGCATGCAAACTCTTTCATCAATTGCTATGCTTGTTGAGCTACTCGGTTCTCCATGTATTCTCCCATCTATACTTTTCCTTATAATCACAGCTCAACAAAAAGAAAGGAAGAAACAATTAATAATCCTATATACAATAAACCTACCACAACATAAAAATCATAACTAAATCTAATTAAATTAATTGGAAACCATTCCACGATAATGATACCAAAAACTTGATGGTTCAAATTATAATACCTTGCAAATGCACAAGGTAGTATAGTGTACATAAGCAAGGGTCGATCCCAAAAAGAATGATCAACTGATTTAATTAAATTGAGTTAGTAATTAAAAGCTAATAAGAATAATAAACTAAGAAAATAATCAAAAATCTAGAGCTATAGAATGATATAGGATAGATTGCAAGTGGCAATTCAGATTTCACCACTTAATGACTCCTCTTCCTATTAGGATATTGGATTCAATGCTTGCTTGGGTTCGTTCTTTCTATGTTATGATTAGTACCATTTGGTGTGCAGGTTTAAATCAAGCACTTTGACTTATTCCAATTACCAATGGTGTGTAGCATAATTGAGGTGAAAACCCATTACGATCAAGAACTATGAACCAAGTATAATGGTTGTGCATTAGGTGTACTCCTTAACCTTCTACTTTTCTCATTCAAGGAAGCTCATGGTTGTTCGTTAGGTGTGCACCTTAACCATGTATAGACAGTCAATAAGATTTATGAAACTGGTGATCAAGCAAACACACTAATCAAAAGATTGAAATAAAATCCATGAATAAAAATATAGACTTGCATTAAATAATCAATAATCCAAATAACCAGGTTAATAAAAAAGGGCTACATCTTCACCCTACAAAGAAGGAATTAGTTCATGAAGAAAATAAAAGAAACTCCCTTCATGATGATCATCATAGTGCAATTAGCCTTCTTTAATTATCGTCGCTCTCCTTGAATCCTTCTTCATTGCTTGCCAAAGTCTCCTAAGAGTAGCCTCCAAGAAAACCCTAGAACTTGTCTTTAAAAGCTCTCTAAAAGAATCCTCCAAAAGATCCCTGAAAAAGTTCCCAAAAAGTCTTTCTAAAATAAGAAAAATTGCATAAAAATAATAAAAGTGAAAAATCTAATAATTTTTAACTTGCCTCTTTTGCTGCTGATGCTAGATGGGCACCGCTAGTGCCGCATTGTTGTCTAGTGGGTGGTGGCTAGGCAGAGTTGGGGGCTGGCAGCTCTGGTTTGCTATACATAGGAGATATTTTGACTATTTTTACCATAAATTCCTCATATGAACTCATAATCACATTATCATTTTTGCATTGGTTAGATAAGTTCAATATCTACAACTTTGATGTTGATTACTTGAGCTAAATATGCCTGTAAATGTATAAAAAAGTGCCTCAAAGTGGCACAGTGGCAACAACCTATTATCCATCTAGAGAGTTGTTCACTACATCATCCACAACATTCTCATATGATTTCTGAATTAAATGATTAATGATTTTTTGGAAATACAACTTCAGGGGCTTAAACTTTGATGTTGATCACTTGTCCTACATTAGTCTAAATTTGTACCAAAAATGGAATCAACGTAGTGCTACTTCACATTCAGCTTCTTTTTGACATGGTGTATTACTTGAATAACCAAATAACTTCATTAAGTGTAATATTTCATCAAATGTATTTATGAACCACGAAAATCATGTCAAATAAATTTACACAATATGTAAATTTAGGCATTAAAACATGGTATATTATGAGCTCATCACATATCTTTGGTTTTATATGATGACCCTGATCAATGTTTAAAAACACACAACTCAATCCAACCATAAAAATACTCAAATAAGGTACTCACTATAAAAATTTTAAACATAACACATAAACTACTCTAGTCAAACTAAATAAACACACAACACACAAACTAAACAAACTAAAACACAAAGACATCCATAAATAAAAATGGAATGCTAACACCCCCAAAATTGAACATAATATTGTCCTCAACGTAGAATAAAGCAATGGAAAACAATGACTTCTTTGAAATGAGTAGATCACTCATCTGAGCTATCGTCTTATGCCCAACTTGAATCTTTGTCTAGTACATCAGGAAATGTAGGTGGGAAGACAATGAAGAAATCACCTATTTTTATTATTTTTATTAATATATATATATTTTTTGAATGACAGTCCGGCCTCCGCTCGCTGTCTCCTCTTGCCTCCTTGTGGTTTTCTAGCACTAGAGGTACCAGTTTGATACCCGTTGCTACCTTGAAACCCTATTTTCATGCTATTTCATCACCCTATTTGATCTCCTTACTTGAAATCCTTATTTATGTATTTAACCTGTCAAACATGGAACAACAATGTATTAAGTAAAGTAGGTAGAAAAAATAACAATGTGATCTAACAACCTAATAATCAAAGCAAGTTTATTTAAACTAATATAACTAACATCTTTATTAACTATGTCTAAGAAATTGAAATAACTAAAAGATAAAACAGCTTGGGTTGCCTCCAAAGAAGTCCTTTATTTAACGTTTGAGCAAGATGAACTCCTTTTTTCTATAAATTTTCAATTTCTCACACTTCATTCAATTTTCTCTCTATTGTATTTTTTCACACGATACCCATTAACTTTGAAAGTTCTCCCATTTTTTGGATTCTTCAGTTCAACCACGCCATGAAGAAACACTTGTTTGACACGGAATGGACTAACCCAATGTGATTTCAATTTTTTGGAAAACAAATGCAAATGTGAATCATAAAGCAAAACATCCATTCCAGGTTCAATGTACCATTTACGAATGACTTCATCATGATATTTCTTGGTTCACTCCTTGTAAATCTTGGCATTCTCATATGCCTTATTCCTCAACTCCTCAAGTTTATGAAGTTGAAGTTTCCTCTGCTATCTTGCCTTTTCCATATCATAATTTAGATGTTTAATAGCCCAGTAGGCCTTATGCTCCAACTCCAAAGGCAAATGGCAAGCTTTACCAAAAACAAGTCTGTATGGACTCATTCCAAATGGGGTCTTGAAAGCAATCCTATATGCCCATAAGGCACCATTCAGCTTCATTGCCCAGCCTTTCCTTGAAGTTTCCACTGTCCTTTCTAGAATTACTTTTATTTGTTTGTTATTGACTTCTACCTGCCCCGATGTTTGTGGATGATAAGGTGTTGCAACCTTGTGAGTGATGTTATACCTTTTTAATATAGTTGCAAAAACCTTATTATAGAAATGAGTTTCTCTATCACTAATAATAGCTCCTGGAGTGCCAAACCTAGAAAAAATTTTAGAAATCTCATCACAACATTAGCATCATTAGTTTTAATGGTCATAGCTTCAATCCATTTGGACACTTAATCTACAACAAGCAAAATATATTGGTTCCCATTGGATGGTGGGAATGCACCCATGAAATCAATGCCTCATACATCAAAAAGTTCAATGATAAGATCACTTATAAGTGGCATCTCATCCCTCTTTCCAATGTTTCCTATTCTCCGACATCCATCACAAATATCACAAAAAGCATGAGCATGCTTAAAAATTGTTGGCCAATAAAATCCAGATTGAAAGACTTTGAGAGCAGTTTTCTTCCCTCCAAAATGCCCCCCCCCTTCCAATTAAATGTGTGACAATGTCTCAGAATACTCTGCTACTCATCCTTCAGAATGCAACACCTAATGACTTGGTCTAGGCATATTTTGAATAGGACTGGGTCATCCCAAAAATAATGCTTTGTTGCCATTGACAACAAATTTCTTCTTCCCTATGAGTTCAACAAAGGATTAAAAATTTCTTTAACCAAGTAATTTACAATATTAGTGTACCAAAGTTCACTCCCCTTCATAAAATATATAATTGCTCATTAGGAAAGAACTCATTGATAGGAATATTTTCCTTTCCTCTTTCTTGCTTGAAGTCAGTCCTTTCCACTAGTTTGGACAAATGATCTGCTACACCATTGTCACTCCCCTTCTTGTTCCTGATTGTTAGATTAAACTCTTACAACAATAAAATCCACCCAATCAACCTAGGCTTAGCATCTTTCTTTGTTTGCAAATATCTCAATGTAGTATGATCTAAATAAACAATTACCTTTGAACCAATTAAGTAAAAATAATTTTTTTCAAAGCAAATACAATGGTAAGCAATTGTTTTTCAGTGGTAGAATAATTTAATTGTGCTTCGTTTAGAGTCCTACTTGCATAATGAATAACATGAGGTAACTTATCTACTCTCTGTCCTAAGAAAGCACCAACAACAAAGTTTGATGTATCACACATGAGTTCAAATGGAAGAGACCAATTAGGAAATGCTAGAATAGGAGCTGATGTCAACTTTTCTTTCAAAGTATTGAAGGCTACAAGGCACTCATCATCAAAACAGAAAGTTACATCTTTGGCTAGAAGGTTACAAAGAGGTCTAGAAATTTTTGAGAAATCTTTAATAAACTATCGGTAAAAACCTGCATGACCAAGAAAGCTTGTAACTCCTTTGATTGAAATTGGTGGTGGCAACTTTGCAATCAATTTAATTTTTGCCTTATCTACCTCAATTTCGTTACTTGAAATAATGTGCCCAAACACAATTCTCTCCTTTACTAAAAAGTGGCACTTTTCCCAACTTAGTGTCAAATTCATTTCCATACATCTTTTAAGCACCAAACTTAAGTTATAAAGGCAGTTATCAAATGAGTCTCCAAAAATAGAAAATCATCCATAAACACCTTAATAAAATTTTCAATCATGTTGAAAAAAATAGACATCAAATAACTTTGAAAAGTAGTAGGGGCATTGCACAAACCAAATGGTATCCTCTAGTAAGCAAAATTTCTAAAGGGGTAAGTAAAAGTGTTTTTCTCCTGGTCTTGTGGGGCAATTGAAACTTGATTATAACCTGAAAAATCATCCAAAAAATAATAGTAAGCATGACCTACCAACCTTTCAAGCATCTAATCAATAAACGGAAGATGAAAGTGATTATTTCTTGTGGTTGCATTGAGTTTCTTGTAATCATTGCACATCCGCCACCTTGTAGTCATTCGCACTGGCACCAATTCATCATTGTTATTTTTTAAAACAGAAATACCAAACTTCTATGGCACCACATGCACTGGACTTACCCATTTGTCGACAAAGATTAGATAGATAATACCTGTATCCAATAATTTGATCACCGCTACACTCATAGCTTCCTTCATATGTGGGTTAAGTCTCCTTTGAGCATCTTTGGAAGTTTTTGCAGGATCTTATAGCAAAATTTTGTGCATGCACACAGTGGGGCTAATTCCCATGATATCTAATAAGGTCCACCCTGTATCCCATTTGCGCTGTTTCAACACATCCATCATCTTAATTTCTTTATCAATAAATAAGTTAGAAGTAATAATCACGGGAAAAGTATTATTTTCACCTAAAAATGCATACTTTAAGTTATGAGGTAATTGCTTCAATTCTGGTTGGAGTAATGTAAAAGATGATTTTTCCACTTCTAGGTTCACATGTGACAACCCTTCATTGGCACCTTCCCCTTCTTTGACTTACTTTGCTCTATTAAGTTTAGCTTTCAAATTCATTATCTCTTCATCCTCCTCCAGTCCCTCTATAGTAAGCACCAATTTTAGCTTATCAGTTGTTTCCTCTTGCACAAAAGTTGATAAAATAAGTGAGTTCAATTCATCAACTTGAAAACATCCACTGGATGTGAAGGTAGTGATAAAGAATTATAAATAAAAAATTCCATAGTTTCATCTAAGACAATCATCTTTAACTTCCCATTTTACACATCTATGATTGTCTTAGTGGTTGCCATGAAAGGGCATTCTAAAAGAATAGACGCTTCTCTTTTTGGTATCATTTGTCTTTCCATGTCAAGCATAACAAAATTTGCAGAAATAATCAGTTTATCAATCTTTAGAAGAATGTCCTCTACAAAGACCCTTGGATAAATAACTGATTTGTCTACAAGCTATAGAGACATCAAAGTGGGTTTCAATTCTCCTAATCCAAGTTACATATAAACAGAATAAGGTATCAAATTAATGCTTCTACATAAGTCTAGAATTTCCCTTACCTTGTTTATCCCTCCAATAGTGATTGAGATATTGAAACTACCTGAATCCTTGAGTTTTGGGAGAAGGTTTATCTATAAAATTGCACTGGCTACCTCTGAAACTAGAACTTTCTCATGTGGCTCATACTTACGCTTCCTTGCATTTAGCTCCTTAAGAAATTTAGCATAAGCATGCATTTTTTTATCATATCAAGCAAAGGCAAATTTACATTAACTTTGGAAAGGATATCGTAAATGTTAGAAAATGATTCATCAAATTTACTCTACTTCAACCTTCCTAGAAATGGGACAGGAGGATCGTATGTTGGGGGTGCTTTGCAGTTGATTGGAGGGTCAAATACTGGAAACATTGCCTTCTTTGGATGCCCTTCCTCAGTATTTTTTTTTGCCTTTCTCCATTCCTATAGAAACAATTGAATTATCAATTTCTTCTCTAACCTTATTATCAATTACCTTTCTACTCCTCAATGTTGTTATTACTTTTGCTTACTCAGGTTGGCTAGGCAACTTCTAGATTTGTGACTCTGTATTGCTTCTGCAATTCGTCCTAACTAAGTTTCCATCTTTTTCATGGATGCCTCCATGTTAAGAAACCTAAAATTAATATTTTATAATTTGGTTGTATGATTCTGGAACTTGGTTTATGTTACTTGCATGAAATTCTATAGTGTTTCTTCAAGGATAGGCTTGTTTGGTTGAGGTTGAAATGAGGTTCTAGTTTGATTCTAATTTCTTTTATTGTTCCAAGAGAAGTTAAGATGATTCCTCCAACCAGGATTGTAAGTGTTTGAGTATGGGTCATTCCATGGCCTTTGGTTGTAAAATTTTATTGCATTAGCTTGCTCAGCATCACTTGCAAAATATTCATTTGAAGGGCAAACATTAGGTGAATGTTCTGAATTACCACAAAGAGAGTAAACCCTTGTTGGAGCAGGTTGTGGTTGCTTCAATTACACCGTCATTGAGCACATTACCTTCATCTACTTAGCCATCTTTGACATCTACATTGATAGATCAGGAGTAGTATTTACTTCATAAATTCCCCTAGATCTACCTCCTACACTCTTCTATTGGGAATTTGCTCCCAACATCTCATAAAGCTCATAAGTTTCTTCCAGAGTATTCTCTCCCATGGCTCCACCTGCAGCATTATCAACCATGGCTTGGCATGGTTGTGTCAGTCCACCATAGAAAAATTGGTTAAGCAACTCAAGTGGATATCTATGATGAGGGCATTGAACCAAAATTGCACTAAACCTCCCATGCCCCATGAAAAGCTTCACCATCCAATTGAGAGAAGGCAGCTCTTTTGCTTCTTAATTCAGCAATTTTAGCATGAGAGTAGAATTTTCCAATGAACTTATTATAAACTCCTCCCCATGTTTTCAATGAGCTAGGATCTACTATCATAAACCATTTCTTGACTATATCTTTCAAAGTGTATAGAAAACATCTCATATGTAACTGATCTTCTGTTAGCCGCTACAATGGAAATATTTGGATAGTGGAATAGAAATCACGCATAAAAGTCAATGGATCCTCTAAAGCTAACCCATGAAAAGATGGAAGCATTTTAAAGTGAATATATTTCAAGTCATAATTTCTAGCATCTTCATCTAAGACAATACGTGAAGGTGAAATCCCTATAATAGGTCATGCAAACTCATTCATTAATTGTTGAACATGTTGAGCTTTTTGCACCTGTTGAGCTTTTTGCGTTGGTTGAGCCACTCAGATCTCCTCATTGTTAGTCATGTTTACTTCTTCTCCTTTGCTTAAAATCTCTATTTCAATTTCCACTTTGACAACATGATTGTTTAATGGAAACAAAGTAGGGTTCAAAGATCTCCTTCCATGCATTCATAATACTGCAACAAAAAGAAGGAAACAATAAAAAATAACCTTATATACAATTATACACAAAAACAAAAAAGAAAGATTGTAACTAATGTTTATCAAATCAGTTTGGAACCATTCCCTGACAACGGCACCAAAAACTTGATATTCAAATTATAATTCATTGCAAGTGTATAGACATATAGCAATATAGTGTGCAATGCAAGGGTTGATCCCACAGAGAATGGTCAAACTGACTTAATTAATTTTAGTTACTAAACTATCCTAACCTTAAAAGAATGTATTTATAACTAAGCAGACTTGGAACAATGTTTGGTATAATTTTAGAATTTCAAAAACTTAATGGAATGAAAGTAAATCAATGACTAAATTAATGTAGAGAGATTAACAAGATGCAAAAGTCTAGGGATCCGATTTCACCACTAGATGATGCCTCTTTTGCTAATGGAGTGTTAGATTCAATACCTCTCTTGGGTTCATTCTTTTAAAAGTAAGATGATTACTGTTATGTATGTAGGTTTAGATTAAGTATTTTCACTCATTCCAATTACCTATGGTGTATAGTATAATAGAGGTGAAAACCTATTAAGCTCAAGAACATAAGAACCAAAATAGTATGGTTTAGCATATAGTGTCTACCTTAACTATGCTTTGATTATTAATCTAACATCATGAATAAAATAATCAAGCAATAAAATAAGTTAAATCATTGCAAACAACATCATGAATAAAACAAGATCATATAACATTAATAATATCCAACAATCCATAAAAAAGAGTATCAAAATGGGTTACATCTTCACCCTAGAAATAGAGATTAAGTTCATAAGAGAAAATAAAACAAAACCCTTAAAAAGGATGATCACAATGAAGAACATCTTCTCTCCTTCTTCTTCTTACTTGCAATCTCTTCTTCTTCTCCACAAGAAAACTTCTAGAAAATCAACCTCCAACCGTCAAAGAAAAACTCCTAAAACAAAAGTAGAAGAACTCCTGAAAAACCCTAACTTTTTCCTTAAAACCCCACAAGATACGCATTGCGAAAAATCTACAATTTTACTATCCCACCACTGGTGCCATCGACACTGACTTGCTGCTTGGCTAATGGTGGACGCGGCTGCTAGCGCTGGCAACGTCGGCTAACTATCTTGGTCTGTGTTGATTCTTTTGCTCCTTTGTAGTTGATTTCTTCTTCATCCTTTGAGCTTCTTCTTTTCCTTTCTTTTCCTCTTCTTTTCCATCTTCAAGGCACTTATAAAATTTAATAAATAAGCATCAAATTCATCTAAAAGAAACAAAGATTTGCAAATAACTAAGCTTAACATGTGCAATATAAGTGAATGAAATTCATTCATCAATGGTAAACCTGAAATGCCTATGTTGCAATGAAGGAATGATACCATAGATAAGACAATAGTGTTGTCATGGATTTGACAACATTCATAGTTGTGGTTACAGGAATAACCCAATATTACATCAAAGAAGAAAAAGGTGATGAATCTTAGTCCTAGAGTGAATATAATAACTACATGTGAATATAGATGCCTTAATGATAAGGCAGGATTAGATAAGGACATGATAAGTAAGAATGTCAAGATAATGACAATCTATGTACATGAATGAGAATGAGGCTTGTCATAGTCATGGGTTTTGATAGCATGTGCATATTTGGTTCTGGACATGAGATGAGCCTAAGATATGAGGCTGAGTACGGGCCTAGGTTGTGTGGGCTAGTACATCCAGGTATGGGGATGTGAGGCTATTTATGAGCCAGGTTATGATTGTATGTACATCATGACCATATGGATGTTTTGCATAGTTAAAAATTTTGCATATTATCAAGTGGCATGTGTATGAGATCGGTTATAATTGCTAAGATGGATTTGGAATTGCATGACATGATTTGAATCGAATTGATTTGGAATTATATGTCATGCTTTGAAATGATTTGATTATGATTTTAATGATTTGCTTGATGATGTTTACCACTTTACCTACTTACTGAGTTTGCCCAGACTCACCCCATTTTTATTATGATTTTTAGGCCACAGGTCAGAAGATAGAGCCTAATAGGAGGTTGATGCTCATGATTGGGAATAAGCTATGACAATTCATCATACACATGGCAGAATCAGATGATAGAATCCAAATTGTAGATATTTTGATAGTGTATAATTTGTACAAATTAAATAGTGTATAACTTAAAGCCTGTATATGATAAGTAATCTAGCATGTTAATAAGTGAACCTTATTCACTTATATCATATCTATTTGAGCTCACTTTTGGTCTATTCTTGAGTTATTTTTGGTAAATTTATGATTTTTATGTTTATATTAGGTTACATGTACATGATTGCTAGAAGGATGAAGAAAACAAAGAGGAAGTGCACATGTCAAAGAAAATGCAATGAAATGGAGAAGATACAAAGGAAAAGTAAAGGAATGGCAGAAACTAAGTCCAATGTCGTGGCACAGGAATCCTATGCCACAACATTTGAAGTTCAAAGTGTAGATTTCAATCTAGCAACTCAATGTCACAGCATATCAATCCAATGTCGCAACATTGAAATGCAATGTCACAGCATTACAAGAGAATTCCTCATATAACCAGTTCATCTAGCAGTTCAATGCTGGGACATTGCGATGAAATTCATCACAGGCATTGCAATCAGCAGTTCAATGCCGCAACATTGGAATCTAAAGTTGCGGCTAAAGAAGGGGGGACAACTTTATGAGTTTTTCATAATGGCTACTAAAGTGTTGCAAGAAAGCTAAAACCTAATGGGGAGTATAAAAAGGAAAAGGAGACGCCCTAAGGGATGGACTGGGACTTGTTGAGGCATGTTTTTTGGGTTTTTAGAGAGGCATTTGGAAGGAAGAAGCTTAAAGATTGATTTGAAAGCCAAGCATCATTGGGAAGAGTTTGATACCACTTTAATCCTTATTCCTTTACTGTCTTTATAACACCTGGTGGTGTTAAATTATGGATTATTGTTAAAAATTATGGGTAAAATATTTTATGTATGATGAGATATGGTGAAAAAGTTGAAAATGTAAAAAATGTCATTTGCATCCACATTTTGAAATAAAATTTGGATGATTTGAGACAAAGTGTTTAAACAAAAAATTATAGCCCTTAAAATTATCTATCCAATGGAATAAGAATCAGTCAATTTGGAGTCCATATGAGAAAGTTATAGCTAGCGCACTAAAACTTCTCCTTGCAGGCAGTGGGGCAAGTGGCTACGGGAAGTGGTTATGGTTTCTATCCATTGGTAGGAGGCTGGGGGTAGGCAATTGGGGTGGCAGGAGGCTGCCGAATGGCAGTGACACAACTTTATAAAGTTGGTCTATTTCATATTTACTTCCCCCTTTTTGTTTTCTTTCTCCCATGGCCTATCTTCTTGCCCCATGCCTTATACACCCCAATACTTCATGATTTTAGTTAGAGATTCACCTTGTATAGGTGGATGATCACTCAATCTTGCATTTGAAACTATTTTTTAGCGATTTAAACCATGGAAAGGGAATAAAATCTAATTTTCTTCAAATGGAGGGAGCTTCTTCAGGTTTTTAGCTTGTAATCATGCTCATGATTGTCAACCATGCTTGGATTCTACAGTAAAAGGCTTTTTCCCATCCGACTTTGGGGTTCTACATTAGCTAGGGTTTTTTAGATTTTGTCAAAAGTGGAAATCAAAGGAGATTTAATGAATTCTATACAGTAAGCATTATGAAAATGATTTAATTTCTTGATTGCTTTGATTTGGGTATGAGAATTCATGGTTTTGGCTTGTTAGGGTTTGTGAATAATGTAAAATTGGAGAATTTCTTGATTTTGGTATGAATACTATGGCAAAAAATGTTTAATGCATTGATTATAACATGTGGGGACTTATTTAAGATGATTTAAACTTATGAAACATGTCTTGGGTCATGATCTAAATGTAGTTGGAAGTAGATTTTTTGTGTATAGGCTATGTGTACCATAAATTGATTGAATTAAAGGCATACTTAAAGCATAAATGAATTATCCTTAAGGTTAATTGAGTATTAACCACGAGTATATAAGATATATGATGAGTATAGCCTCAGATTGGCTATGAAAGAAATATTAATAAGAGTGATGTACGGTATACATGATTATAAATGGCATTGTGGCTCTATACAGAATGATCTGAGAAGGATTAAAAGACAGAGCTGGAGAAAAGTGGTTTGGGAGCTAAAGGCCTACGTTAACTTGGCTGCCTTCTTTGTTTATTGAATACATGAATGGTCTATGGAAT
>JAYJMB010001284.1:0-16864 GCA_036873735.1 Pouteria campechiana
TATTTAGGAATCAAATAGGTGCAAAAGATGAAGTATTAGGAGAATAAAATATGACATTTTGCATTCTCATCAGTATATGAAGAATAATGCACTTCTTTTAATATATTTTATATTACGGGAGATTTCTTAGGAAGCACCAATCGATTTTTGTATCTCATAAGATAGTCTGCACCAATGAAGAAGTCTAGTAGCACATTTTGTTGTACTCATAGCTTAAATTTTTGGAATTCTTCTTCTGATGAACCTTCTTGAGTTGCTTGGATCTGATCTACTAGAGTATGCCAAATGCTTAATTGGCACATTTAAGAAACTATTCCCTTCATTCCAACCTGCACATCTTGTTTCCTCAGTTCCTCAAACAATTCTATCTTCTATGTAAGCATGCTGGCTAAACTACTCCCAGATTTTCTACTCAAAGCATTGGATACCAGATTCGCCTTCCCAAGATGATAGTGAATATTCAGATCATAGTCCTCAAGTAATTTGAGCCCCCATCGCTACCTCATGTTCAATTCTTTCTCAGTAAAGACAAATTTTTGGCTTTTGGAATTGGTGTACACATCACATTTCTCTCCATAAAGATAGTGTCTCCATATTTTTAAAACAAATACTGCTAATGCTAACTCCAAATCATGAGTTGAATAGTTACACTCATGAGGTCATAACTGGAGTGATGCATAAGCTATCACGTTGTCATTCTTTGTTAAAACACAACCTAATCCTTTCTTTGATGCATCACTTTCTATCACAAATCTGCCCTATCCTGATGGAATTGTAAGAATTGGTGCCTCTACTAATCTTCTCTTTAATTCTTGGAAAGTATCTACACACTGATCAATCCATGCAAATGGAACTCCTTTTCAAGTCAACTACGTCAATGACATAGCAATAGTATAGAATCATTCAACAAAGCTTCAATAATACCTAGCTAGTCCCAAAAAGCTTCAAACTTTAGGCACTATACCCGATCTAGGCCAATTTACTACAACCTCTATTTTATGAGGGTCCACAGATATACAATCTCATGAGATTATAAGGCCTAAAAAGGCTATAATGTTCATCCAAAACTCACATTTCTTTAGTTTTGCATAAAGATTTTCTTCTCTTAGTTTCTATAAAGCCATTCTCAAATGTAATTCATGCTCCTATTTGTCTTTTGAATAAATAAAAAATGTCACCATTGAAGATAGTCACAAAATGATCTAGATATGGTTTAAACTCCCTATTCATCAAATCCATGAAAACTATAGGAGCATTCGTTAATCCAAATGGCATTACCAAAAATTTGTAATGCCCATATCAAGTTCTAAATGCATTCTAATGAATATCTACTGGTTTAACCCTGAATTGATGATATCTAAACTAGAAATCTAATTTAGAGAATACTGTAGCTCATTACAATTGATCTAATAGACCATCAATCCGAGGCAATGGATATTTATTCTTGATGGTGACTTTATTCAATTCCTAATAATTGATGCATAATTGCAGACTTCTATCATTCTTCATAACAAACAAAATTGGTGTGCCCCACAATGACACACTGGGATAGATGAATCCTTTGTCCATAATGGACTGACCAGCAACACCAAAACCCTGATCTATGCATTCGTAGGAGGAGCATTAATGAAGAAAACTAAGAATGAAGTTTATGGCCTGCTAGAAGACATGGCCACAAATAACTTCAAATAGCCAAGTGAGAAAACTATATCAAAGAAGCCAATAGGTGTATATAAAATTCCTCCTATCTCTACATTGATAGCTCAAGTTGCATTGCTTACACAACAATGACAAAAGAATCAAGTGGGAGTCAATACCATTCAAACTCCTCAAATTTTTTATGACTTCTTCCAAGGCAACCATTCCAGTGAAGAATGCCAAGCCAAAAATCCATTCATGCAGCCTTAATAAGAAAAAGCAATTGTTTATTGAAAATTTCAACAAGCAATAAAACCACCCATATTCCAACACATACAATCCTAGGTGGACAAACCACCCAAATTTTTCTTGGAGAAATAAACAAAATATTGGACAACCTCAACAACGATTCATGCAACAAGAGGAAAAGGCAGATTGGGAGACTACTCTAGCCAAATTTACCAATACTTCAAATAAATTCTCAGCCATGGTTGATTACTTCATCAATAAAATACAAAATTATATAGCTCAGACAAGGGACAATATGCATAACCAATCTACACAGATCTACAACTTAGAAGGTCAATAAGGCAATCTGCCCAGCAATATAGAAATAAATCTAGGAGAACATTGCAAAGCCATCACTTTAAGAAATGGGAAGGAATTGGAACTTCCAATGAGCAATAAGAAAGACAGATTAGAAGGCCAAGAGCAAGTGGAAGCCCCTCCTAAGCCACAACCATTGCTTCCTTAGCAACCAGATACCTCAATATCTTTTCCTTAGCAACTAAAGAAAAGCAAACTAGACAAGCAATTTGGGATGTCTTTAGAATGCTTCACATCAATATACAATTTGCTGATGCACTCACACAAATGCCAAGCTATGTGATGTTTATGAAAGATATCTTGTCAAATAAGAGGAAGTTAAAGAATATAAGATAATTGCTCTCACTAAAGAATGCAGTGCAATCATTCAAAGGAAGCTACCTCCAAAACTCAAAGATCCAAGAAGCTTCAATATTCCTTATTTCATTGGGAATTTTGAATTTGAGAAGGTGTTATGTAATCTGGGAGACAACATTAATCTTATGCCTTTATCAACTTATAGAAAATTGGGGCTAGGTGAAACAAGACCTACAACTATCTCTCTTCAGTTGGCAGATAGATCTATCAAGCACCAAAGAGACATTGTTGAAGATGTACTTGTTAAGACTAACAAGTTTATATTCCCAGCAGACTTTGTGGTGGTTGACATGGAAGAAGAAAAAGATGTTCCTATCATCTTGGGGAGACCATTCTTGGCCAATGGAAGAGCTTTGATTGACATCCAGAAAGGTGAATTAAAGCTTTGTGTTTAGGATGAGGAAGTAATATTTAAGGTGTTTAATGAATTCAAATATCCATAGCAAGTGATAACTGCATTCGAATAGACTCATGGGATACCTTAGTATCTCAAAACTTGGAGAGTTTAGAAGATTTGCTGGAAACCAGCTTAACTTATCCTTCTCCTACTACTCTTGATGAAGAAGATATTACAATAAAATTGTACAATGGTTGAACTCTTTTGGTCTAAATAACAGAAACTATTTCAAAAGTTTAGGATAGAGACTTCCTCAATGTGCTCCTTCAATTGAGAAGTCACCATCTCTTGAGCTCATACAGTTGTCAGACCATATGCGGTATGGCTTTCTTGGAGAGTCCTCTTCATTAATAGTTATCATATCTTCTAGCCTCTCCATAGACAAAAATGAGAAGCTCCTACAGATTTAGCTATCGGGTGTCCATCTCTAATTTGAAAGGAATAAGCCCAACTATATGCATGTATAAAATTTTAATGAAAGAAAATTATAGACCATCTATGGAAGCTCAGAGAAGACTAAATCCAACTATGAAGGAAGTGATTCGCAAGAAAGTGTTGAAGTGGCTGGATGCGGGAGTAATTTATCCTATCTTTGATAGTTCATGGGTCAACCTTGTACAAGTGGTCACAAAGAAGGGTGGAATGATAATGGCAAAGAATGAAAATAATGAATTAATTCCATTAAGAACCATTACAAAGTGGAGGATTTGCATCAATTATAGGAAGCTGAATATAGCCACAAGAAAAGATCACTTCCCATTGTTGTTTATTGATCAAATGTTGGATCGTCTAATAGGTTTTGATTACTACTATTTTTAGATGGTTATTCTAGATAAACCAAATAGCCATTGCTCTAGAAGACCAAGACAAGACCACATTCATATGCTTATATGTTACATTTGCCTTT
The DNA here is from genome assembly GCA_036873735.1 of Pouteria campechiana. NCBI lineage: Eukaryota > Viridiplantae > Streptophyta > Magnoliopsida > Ericales > Sapotaceae > Pouteria > Pouteria campechiana. The sequence goes on from JAYJMB010001284.1 coordinate 3,906, forward strand.
AGAAGAATTTCTTTTGGTTTATGCAATGCACCAGCCACTTTTCGGAGATGTATGATGGTAATATTTTCTAACAAGGTGGAGAAAATCATGAAAGCCTTCATTGATGATTTCTCTATTTTTGGAAAATCTTTTGATCATTATCTTCAAACCTTGGAGTCAGTTTTAAAGAGATGTGAAGAAATAAATAGTGTTGAATTGGAAAAAATACCACTTCATGGTGAATGAAGGCATTGTGTTGGGACATCAGATTTCATGCATGGGAATCGAAGTTGATAGAGCCAAGGTGAAGACAACAGAAAAACTCCCACCACGAACCTTTGTAAAGGGAATTCAGAGTTTCCTTGGGCACGTGAGATTCTACAAAGGTTCATTAACAATTTCTCAAAAATCTAAAAGCCACTCTCCAATCTGCTCATGCAAGGTACATCCTTTGATTTCAATGAGGAATGCATGAAGGCATTCAATGCCATAAAGAAAAAGATTATTTTAGCACCTATTATGGTTACACCAGAATGGAATAAACCATTCAAGCTGATGTGTGATGCAAGCGATTATGTTATAGGAGTAGCCCCAGGACAACGAAGAAACAAGGTATTCCACACTATTTATTATACTAGCAGGACTCTCAATGATGCTCAGCTCAACTATGCCACAATAGAAAAAGAATTCTTGGCAATTATCTTTGCTGTTGACAAATTTAGATCCTATCTTATTGGCAATAAGGTGATTATATTTATGGATCATTCCTTAATCAAATACCTTATGGCTAAGAAGGATACAAAGCCAAAACCATCCAGTGGTTGCTTCTACTCTAAGAATTTAACTTGGAGATTAGAGACAAGAAAGGAATAGAAAATTTGGTGGCAGATCATCTCTCAATACTAGAGCTAAAAGAAGAGGAAGAAATGCAGAAACCTCCCATTGATGTTCAATTCCTAGATGAACAATTGTTTGTTACTACTTCAACACAACCCACTCCATGGTAAGTAGACTTTATAAACTATCTGGCAGTAAACATCAAGCCACCCGAGCTGCCACCTCATCAAAAGAAGAAGTTTTATTCAGATGTGAAGCATTATTATTGGGAAGATCCAATTCTCTATAAGCATTATGGTGACCAGATAATACGGAGATGTGTACCAAAAGAACAGATGGAAGATATTCTCAAGCACTGCCAAACACCTGAGTGTGGAGGACATTTTAGAGGAACCAGAATAGCTACAAAAGTTCTAAAATTAGGTTTCTATTAGTCTACATTGTTTAAGGATGCCCAAACTTTTGTTACTGCATGTGATCGATGCTAAACAACTGTAAACATATCAAGAAAGAAAGAAATGTCTCTGAAAACATTTTAGAGGTTGAACTCTTTGATGTGTAGGGCATCAACTTCATGGGACCATTTCCTTCATCTTACAACCACAAGTACATCCTCTTGGTAGTGGATTATGTGTCAAAGTGGGTAGAAGCAGTTGCTACTCATACTAATGATGGGAACGTAGTACCAAATGTTCTTCCAAAAAACATTTTCATGAGATTCAGAACTCTTAGAGCCATTATTAGTGATGAAGGAAGCCATTTTTGCAACAAACAATTTGCAACTCTACTGTCAAATTATGGGGTTAAGAAAAAAATTGCATTAGCCTATCATCATCAAACAAGTGGTTGAGCAAAACTCTCCAATAAAGAAGTGAAGCGAATTGTGGAAAATACAATGCAAACCTTTCACAAGGATTGGGCCAAAAGGCTAGATGATGCTCTATGGGCATATCGAGCTGCATTCAAAACACCTATAGGAATGTCACCCTATAGGCTTATATATGGCAAAGCATGCCATCTTCTGATGGACCTTAAACGCTATGCTTATTAGGCAATGAAATAGCTAAATATGAACATGGATGCAGCCAAGGAGAAACGACTTCTACAACTCAATGACCTGGATGAATTCCACAATAAATCTTATGAGAATGCTAGGATATACAAGAAGCGGACAAAAGCATGGCATGACAAGCATATCTAGAGAAAAGAACTTGTCCTAGGGTACAAAGTGTTATTGATCAATTCCAAGCTTCAATTGTCCAGGGTACAAAGTGTTATTGATCAATTCCAAGCTTCAATTGTCCCCTGGAAAACTTAGATCTAAGTGGTCAAGACCATTCACTATGACACAAGTTTTCCCATATGGTGTTATAGAGCTTCATTATGAAGAAAAAGGAACTTTCAAGGTGAATGGACAATGATTAAAGTTGTACTATGAAGGTGGTGTTGATCACCTTAAGATGATTATTATGCTCGAATGATCCTAAAGAGAAAGAGTTTGGCTGAAGAATATAACTCAAGTGCTTCTTTGGAGGCAACCAAAGTTTTTGAACCTTTTATTTGTCTAGTTTGCATTAGTTTAATCATTACAAGATTAGTTTAATCTTTAGATAGTTGTTATTTTCCTTGATTGTATTCCAATCAATAGTCTTAGCTAGTCAATTTCAAGTTCTAATCAAGTTTTAGTTAGTGATTATGTGTTAATATTTATAATTGCATTAATATAGTTGTTAATTGCATATTTAGTAGATTTGATTTTTATAGACAAAGTTTTAGTTGAGTATTTAAAAATTTAATTCATGTCTTAGCAGTTAATGTCATTCACAATAACATGCTTGGATCTCTTATTTTTAGGGTGTACACGAGGCACATTAGCATTCTAGCAATCAATCAACAACAAAATGCATGTCAGGGATTTCATGCTATGGAAACAAATTTCCATGCCCTGACATGGAAGCTTGCTAAAAGAAGTAAGGGATTTCATGCCGCGATAGCACATTTCTATGCCGCGGCATGGACGGTTGCTAAGAGAAGTTAGGGATTTCATGCCATGACAGCACATTTCCATGTCGTGACATGGAAGCTTGCTAAGTGAAGTTAGGGAATTCATGTCGTAGTAGACAATTTCCATATCATGGCTATGAGGACCAATGTATGCAACCAAGGAGTCCATGTTGTGCCAGACGACCTTCCTCCCTCATGTGCAAACATAATGCTTCCCATTTCAAAAAAATACCCAAGTCCCCTTTTCAAAAAACCATTTTGTCCCATCCCCTTTTCAAGCACTAGTTGCTATGTCTCTTCAAGCACAAGGATGCACGAAAACCTCCCCATCCAACCTACCTCTCCACTCCATTTCCCTATCTGAAAGCCATAGCTAAACATCATTCATTTCTACTCATCCAATCTCCTTTCCAATCATCAAAGTCTCATCCACACTCATGTCATCTTGCTCTAACGACTTCTTCGAATGGCTTCAAGGTTTAGAATGAAAAAGATTGTGCAATCCAATGACTTATCCCATTTTGGGGAGATTTATTATCTTCTTCATCTTCTGTGGATAGTCAAGGGTGGAAATCATCCATTTTTGGAGTCATTTTGGTGTGGATTAGAGGGGTTGAAGGTTCACATCAACTGTTTATTGAATTACTTGAATGGAAGACATGGACACATGGGGCTTTTTCTGAATGAGTTTGCACAAATTTATGGTGGTATGTATCTGCTTTCTTGATTTGTATATGCATTTTTTGTATGGGGGTTTCACAATGTTGAAGGAAAATTATTAAGATTGGAAGATATATCTTGTGTATGTGAAGTGCTTGTGAAAATGCCTAAGGGGGCAACAATTGCATTGTCACACTCGATTCATCAATGTTGCTAGTGTTTGGGGTCCTTGCGTTGTGTTTCATTAAGATTAGCTTAAGTTTGGGGTCATTGTGCTTGATCAAAGTGACGTGATCCAACACACAGTGTGTAGAATAGTGAAAAACATTGGCTGCATCGCGTGATGCCCTTAAGGACCATTTTCATCATGACTTCGAAAGGAAAGAAACTATGGCCATAGGTCTTTCAAAGAAGAGGAAGAATACCAAATCAGGACCTCCCATGAAATCTACATTTCTAAGTGAAGAAGTTAAAGAAAGATACAAAACTTCAATGGTATGGAGGAAGTGCATACAAGAGAGGGGTTTTCACCACCCTAAATGAAGTATTCTTGCTAAAATTAGAGAGTGGTATTGGGAAGAATTTACTAAATAGCCATTAGCAACCCTTGTCCCTGTTGTAAGGGAGTTTTATGCAAATGCAAAGGAACATCAGGATTTCAGAACACTAGTGAGAGGCAAGTGGGTTCCATTTGATAGAACCACAATTAATTGCATATATCAACTACCTGACTTTCCAGATGATTTCTTAAGGATACAAGAACAAGGAGCTAATTTGAAGAGATAGTTCAGGCCATTACAAAGATAGGCACAATATGGACAAGATCAAGAATAGGAGTGGGCAGCTTCCCTAGCAAAGACTTGTCCATTCAAGGAAAAGTTTGGCATTACTTTATTTCCGCAAAGTTTATGCCAACATATCATGTTTCAGGAGTTTCAAAAGAAAGGGTCTTGTTGAACTATGCTATATAGAAAAGAATCTCTATTGATGTAGGGAAGCTCATTGACTATTAACAACAAAAGGAGGATTTGGTCATCTATCATTGATCTATGAGCTCTATCTACGAGCAGGAGTGCCATTAGTCCATTTGAAGATATTCAGGACCCCAAGCCTGCAATTTAACTAAAAATGATTAGTAAGATTCTCAAAAATAAAGGCCATGATGATGAGGAAGCCCCTCCCCATAGGCATGATGCATCGGCCCTAGCACAAGTGCTACATGAGCAAGCTCATCTTGTCAGGGTGAAAAACCACAATCTACTGATGCCACTACAATTTCCATCCTATGAGATGAAGTTCGACTAATAAAGGGGCAACTTGCTCAATATTTGGCTAGATAGGAGCAGATTTCTTACTATTTAATATAGTGCCACATCACCTTAGCTATTATACTTCGCGCTCCAGTCTAGCTTCCCCCAACCTCCAGCGTTTCCACCTGCGATTACCTTTGAAAATAAAAATGAAGAAGAAGCTAAACTTGAAGAGGAAGATGAACCTAAGGATGCAACTACTAATGAAGAGGAAGATGCTAAAGATATGGATACTGAAGAAATAAATGATGCTGAAAATTTTGATGAGGTTGATTAAGCTCTTTCAGGGAAGTCGTTGCAACTTACATGTTCATTCTACATCAAGGACAATGTTATTCTAAGTTGTAACAACCCGAGCTCTAGTCGAGGTATTGTTCGCCTTGACCCCTAGGGCATCCTTACAAGGAACCTCCCCATCGCGCCGCATAATTTTGTCCCACAAAAGGTGCCTCCCCAGCAACATCAAAGTACGTAGTGGAAGGTATGTCCTCTTTGGCTCTAGGGCATCTTTACCAGGAACCTCCCCATTGACCTCAAGGTTTTATCCTTGAACAGGGCACACACCACTGTCAAGGCGCCTCGACCAATTACCACGAGCCCCCACATATAAGCCAGGACTTCCCCTCTCACCCGGGCAATGTGGGATCTCACATCCACCCGTCCTCAAGGTTGCCATGTCCTCATGGCACACACCCCCGAAGATTGTTGAGGGTCGGATAAGATACCAATTGTAACAACCTGGGCTCTAGTCGAGGTATTTTCCACTTTGACCCCTAGGGCATCCTTACAAGGAGCCTTCCCATCGAGCAGCACGGTTTTCTCCCATAAAAGGCACCTTCCCGATAACATCAGAGTATACGGCGGAAGGTATTGTCCTCTTTGACCCTAGGGCATCCTTACCAAGAACCTCCCCCTCTTGGTCGAGGCGCCTTTTATGGGACAAAACTGTGTACCTCGATGGGGAGGTTCCTTGTAAGGATGTCCTAGGGGTCAAAGAGGACAATACCTCGACTAGACCCCGAGCTGTTACATAAGTTTAGGGGTGGTTGTTTTAGTTATTTTCAATTTGTTACCTGCTACTTCCTTTGTTACCTGTTATGTTGTTTCTAATTTAGTCTATGTTGTTTTATTATAACCTTTATATCCTTGCTTTAAAGGTAGTTTGTTTTACAAATTAGTCTTTTGGAGTTGGTTTGTTTTATGTGTTTCTCATATAAAAAAATTGAGTTCAGTTGTACGAAATCAATGATAAGAGTATGATGCATTGAACATAACTTGTAGAAAATGAAAGAACTCATATTTAGTCTGTATACTTAACCTAAGCATTTGTTGAGTTGCAATTACGATTCCTCATTCACTTGAAAACTTTGCCATGTTGTCTTTGGTTATTTGTGTACTAAGATATGGCTTAGGCAACTATACAAATACGACTTATTTGAGATCCAAAAGATTATTTAGATCATCATTCTAGCTAAAGCTATAATAATAAATCACTAAGAAAATGATTTCGGCATTCATTATTCAGTTTGAGCCTTTCTAGCTAACCCAACACATCATTATCACTAGTATCCTCATTGAGCTTTAATGAAAGAATGAAATTCAAATTTTCTTTATTTAGCCTTATCACCCAAACCAATTGAGCTTAAAAAACTATATTTGACCGATTTAGAGGCATAATTGATGAACATGGTTATTAGAAGAGCATGAAAGAGAGTAAAAGAAAACAAGTTTGGGGGAGTAAAATGAATTATGCCAAAACAAGGAAAAATGGGTGTCAAGAAAAAAGAATATATAAGGATTTATCTTTCACTTGGGGGATCGCATCCCAATGAATTCAAAGAAAACAAGTTTGGGGGTTGGTAGTAATACAACCCACATATGGATGCATATAAATAGAGGATGTAGTTATTGAAGATAAAATTTTACATCTCTATGTCTCGACTTTGTGAATCCCTTATCCATTTCTTTGTTAGCTAAACCTCAGGCTCCACTATATGCCTATTAAGAACTATTGATTCTTGGTGTTATTTTATTAAAATTAGTGGAAGAATGTTGAGATATGAGCTTTTGGAGTGACATGACAAGTTCCTCCAGTTCCCAGACTATGTCTAACTCATAAGTAAATAAATGACTTTGGCTACATCTTGTGCACTATCTTGTGCACTCACATAGGGAATCAAGACTAAACTATAAAAATGCTTGGGTTGATGTTCTATATATGTAATATGGTTTGAAATTTTCTCTAAGGTTATATATATGTGATGTCATTTTGAGATCTCTATAAACTGAACCCAATTGTTAATTCCTTTCTCTATTTTTCTATAGAAGAATGTGTTGTGAGGAATCATAGGCTTTGTTTTGTTTTTTTTTCTTTATTGGCTTGAGGACTATCAAAAATTTAAGTTTGGGGGTGTTTGATAAGTGAATTTTATTCACGTATATTAGTTCTTTTAGAACTAACTTTTGGTTCATTTTTGAGTTGTGTTTCATTGATTTAAAATGTTTTTTTTGTGTTTACTTACAAGGACATGGATGTAGGAGAAGTGATAGAAATATGGAGAATTAACAATAAGAGAAGATAATAAATGAAGTGAAGGAGAAACAAAGACTAATGGATAGAAATACCACGCTATGACATGGAATTTCCATGCCACAACATAGCATTTCCATGTCGCGGCATAATGTGAAAATTGCCAAGATAGATGGCTTCATGCTGTGGCATAGTATTTTCATGCTATGGAATAGCATTTTCATGCCACGACATGGAACCTGATATGTGTAAAATTTAAAGGCAATGAGTCCATGCCGCGACATAGTATTCCCATGTCGTGGCACCATGCTGGAGACAACTTCCGGATTTTTTGGATCTTGCTTGACTTGTGCAATGAAACTAAACCCTAATGAAGATGATATAAAATATGTTTTTGGCACGTCTTCAGGGGGTTTTAGGATAGTTTAGAGGTAGAGAAATAGGAAAGGTAAGGAGATATAGAATATTGAAGATGGAATCTTCTTGCAAAGGAAGAGGGAGCTAACAAGGGAGAAAAGTGTATAAAACACTGCATGGACAAGCTTATCTCTTGATCTTTCTTTATTCTTTTTAGTCATTTTCCTTTATTAATCATATTCAAGATATTGTGTATTATTTTTCTTGATTCCATCATGAGCTAAGCACTTTAATCTAGGGGAACGATGTAGTTGGATAATGAATATTTGGTTTCATTATGTTTAATGCATTTCTCCTTTTGTTCATCATCTATGTTGAGTGTTTAATTTGATTTTAATGCTTGCAGAAGAATGCTAGCCGGTGTTTAATTTGATTTTAATGCTTATAGAAGAATGCTAGCCCTTTCAACATGATATGTGATTAAATTTGAGGCTGAGAAGCAATAATCGAATCATACCATGATCAACCACTATAAAATGATCATCATGATAGAGATATCCATGAAATTTATGCAACATTACAGGTTTCTTAATTTTAATGCATCTTGATTGGTATCTAATTTTCACAAAGATGTAGAAAATTAGTTAATTGAGGTAGGTTGTTATGACTTGAGAAAGAATCGTGATCAATTAAAAGAAACTTATTATCAACATAGGAGCAAACATTTGAGTGTTAAACTAATGAAACTAAATATGATTAATCTAGTGAAATCGAAAACCCCTTGATGTTTTAATCATTGTCTCTTTGTATTTACCCATAATATACATCATTGTCAGAATTTATTAATCTAAATCTTTTCTATTTATATTCATATATCACAATTCAATCATTCAAAAACAATTTAGAGTTAAGAGTAGTTGGTACTTCACATACATACATCCTCATGGGAATGATATCTCGCTTACTTTTTATTACTTGTTCGCAACATGTGCACTTTCGTTAAGGAAAATCCACTACCAAGATAATCCAAAAAATAATGAGTTCATAGCTTTTGCATTATTTTATACATCTATGGTCTTATCTTTGATCCATGCACCAATTTCATTTGAAGGAAGTGTTATTCCTATAGCTATAGCATTCAAAGATTTCATATCTTTGGCCATTAATAAGCTCATAATTTATCATATTTTGACACATAAATTCACATATTTTGGATTCTCAATTGACATGATTTTATTGATTTATATCTATATTAATTCAAATATTGCAATCAATGGATTTAATTTGTGTTTCAGGTAAATTGGTGGAATTTAGGTCAATTTGGGCAAAAACATGCTATTTTTCGCAAAGTAATCTTCATGATGACATGTACCATTGAGGGAGCAATAATCCTAGCCATTAATTAAGAATTAATAATGATGGTAAACTAGGATTATGTAGCTAATTATGAAGTGGATAGCTAGTGGAACAATTGCTATATGTGTGGTTAAGATTAGTTGCTTGAAGATGAAATCATTACTTTGATTGCAATTCAACTAAAACTTCCACACATTATTTTCAAAGTATTTTTAGGAAGTTTTAATGTGGATTGTAGGAAAATAAGATGGTGGGATGTGTGTGCAGCAATTTAATTGAAGAAGGACTTCTATTTTTGTATGCTTCATAGGCAAAAAAAATTCTAATATTTTAGTGGCAATGCAAGTCAGATTTTGGTACATATATATGCTGATTTGGAAAAAGTGTTAAACATAAAAGTTGTATTGCTAAAACTTATATGACCAAAAAAGCATGAATCACATGATTCAAGATTCGTATGAGGAAGTTATGACCAAAATATTACAACTATCTCTAAAGATTTTCTAAATCCAATGGTCGTTAATAAGTGTTACTTTAAGATAGTTTTTGGAACATATGAATTATGATTTAGAGAAATTATTTAACATAAAAGATGTATATCTTGAAATAATATTTCTAATGAATATTTAATCATATGATTTGGACATCATATGAGAAAGTTAGGATGAAACTACTAAAACTAATCTTGATGGATAGACATTGTGTGCGGAAACATGATATTTTTAGCAATTGCGTATTTTATGTGCTAACTAACTTCAGGAATTCATATAGAGGCGTAAGAGAACCCTAAATTCTGTTATTTAAAGGGTGTTTAATAGATAAAATGACTAGGTTTATTATCACTAATATATGATTATTACCATTAGGTGTGGGTTTAAATCAAGTATTTTCATTCGTTCCAATTACCTATGGCGTGTTGCATAAAAATGGTGATCAAGCAATTCAATAAATCAAATGATTACAATAAGCACAATGAATGAAAGAAGATAAAATAAATTAATCAACCAACAATCCTTGTCTGACAAAGAATATCAATGAGGGCTACATTTACCAGGGAACTAGTTCCAAATTGATTTGATTAATTTAGTTACAAATTTTTTTCTTTGTTATATTTTATTATATTTAGGATTTTTAGTTGTTTAAATTTCTTTCCTTCTGCTAAGCTATGGTTACAAGGAATAAGAACTGATGAAAGAGTTTGTACACCCTACGATTAGTATATCACTTTCATCCAATCTTTTAGATATTGATGCCAGGAAGTACAAGCGGAAACATATGCACTTTAATATGCTTCCTTCTTTTCATGGTGTTGTTGTAGAGGACCCCTTAACTTTAATGCATGATTTTTATGCAATTATTCAAACTGTTCCTTTGCAGGGACTTACAGAGGATCAACTGTGTATGAGACATTATCCATACACCTTGAAGGATGCAGCAAAAACTTGGTTCATGACATTTGCTCCTAGGTCACTTACCACATGGTATGCAGTTTACAACAAGTTCATTAGTAAATTCTATTTTTGTGCTAAAACTGTAGAATTAAGAGGTAAGATTGCAACTTTTGCTCAAATGGATGGTGAAGAATTCCATGAGGCTTGGGAAAGATTTAAAGTACTACTAACTTAGTGCCCTCACCATCACATTCCTTTAGAGTTGCTAACTTATTTTTTCTATGATGGACTGACACAAACATGCCAATCCATGGTTGATAATGCTGTAGGAGGATCTATGAGAGAGAAAACCCCAGAGGAAACTTATGATCTGTATGAGATTCTTGGGGCAAACTTATAATAGAAAAGTGTTAGAGTTAGGTACATAGGAAGGTATAAAATGAATTCTAACACTGAACTTTCTATGTAGGTTTTAGAGTTTATGAAGCAGATGAAGATGATATGCTCTATGTTGATGAACTAGAAACAACTCATTCGTACTAAGGTTGTTGGTTCCCATAAGGTAGCTTAACTTAAGAGGGGAGGGGTGAATTGTGTATAAAAATTATTGCTTAACCCCTATGAAATCAATTTTCCTCTTTTTATGCTTGTGTGCTATGCAATATACGATGAACAATAAAGAAATAAAGTGCACAAATAGTAAAGTAATCAAACACATAAATAATAAGATTTTTATAGTAGTTCGAGCACCCCATCCCTATATCCACTCCTCAAAGAACACACACACACACACCTTTTGTCTTGGGTTCCTCTATATTCAATAGAACAAATACAAGTAGTGCTCCTAACACTCTTCTAGATTCTAGCTATAGGGGGCATAAACATAGTGCTCCTAGCACTCTTTTGGATTCGAGCTCCAGGGGGCATAACTAGTGCTCCTAGCACTCTTTTGGATTCCAGCTCCAGGGGGCATAACTATGGTTTCATGAGCTAACCAGAAACTCTACCCTTATAGGTACTTTGTGTACAATGATATACCTCTGTCTAAGCTAATGAGTAGACATAGTTAAAGCTCAAATAAAATGATAACACAATAATCACATTACAGTGATTTTGAGCTCCCTTGATGTAGTGTTAATGTGGCATTGAAGCTCCTTGATCTTCACAGCTCTTGGAGTGAAAACACTTGTAGGGCTTGAATAGGTTTCTTATTGGTTGATTTGTCTTTGACACTTAGAACCCTCAAGCTCCTTGATGATCTTTGGGAGGACTTGATCTTTGAGTAACTCTTGTAGCACATAAGATCTTCCTTGGATTCATTGAAGAAGTAGGCCATGAATGAATGCAAAATAATGAAGCTTGTTAATGATATTTCAAGTTTAAAGCTCTTGGTCTTAGGGTGCAGAGATTTATGAAGGTTTCAAGCTCAAATCCCCTTACTTTCTCAACCTTGAATCATCTCTTGGCTTCCCCTTGAATAGAACTTGAAAAATATGACCATTGGAAGGAGTGGAAAGCAATTTTGCAGCCTATATTGTTCTAATTTTCAAATGTTAGAAGTTGGTAGATGGTAGTGGCAGGCAGCTGTGTCAAGAGGTTGTCTGCCAGGAAATATGGTAGGCAGCTACTCCATGCAACTGTGGTCAGATATCTACAAAAACTCCCACATCCACCTTGTTGTCCAATTGTAGGTAGTACCGCAGGCAATTATGCGAAGTGACTGCCACATAGGCGATATTAGCAAGCAGTAGGTGAACTAGCAGGTGGCTTCTTTAGATGAAGTATGTCATCTATGGATGGCAAGCGGTATCCGTAGGAGGCTGCAGAAAGTGTCTGCGGTCCTGCACTCAACATTTCTGCACTTGTCATGAACTTAATGTTTCTACACTTTGCCACTTGTGAAACTTGGGACATTATTCATCATAAATCAAAGTACATTTATCCACATATAATTTACATAAGTTAGAGCATGTGTAATTCATTTAAGTATAATTTTTATTTTTTATGTAAAGAATATCTTCTATGAAGCACACTTATCCAAATAAGTTTTTCCACACATGATTTTCACAAGTTGTAGAGCATGGATAAATCACATATTGTATTTTTCAATGAAAGCTTAAAGTGATAACTCCATGAAGCACATGGCATGTTTATGATCCAACATATGATAAACAAGGTTAATGCACAATAGATCATAATGAATTCTTCATTCTCTAAAATAATTTATATAATATGCTTGCATGCAAACCATTGCAGTAGTGGTTATTCATGCCAAGCATATTTGTCTTCATTTCAGGCTTCCTAGACAAAAATCATCATTAGCATAGATTAAGTTAGAAATAACTTTTATTGTCATGAAAATTACATAAAATAATCCTAATAGAGGTATGTTCTACTTGTGGTATTTTTGATCACTCATATAATGTTTTTCCTTCTAGGTAGAGTTTTGCAACTTTTTAGGGACAAACCAATGCGATGAACTTCAACAACCAGTAACATTATGATGATCTATATCCTAGTTGGTGAAGTCATCCT
>JAYJMB010001285.1:0-16862 GCA_036873735.1 Pouteria campechiana
TCGACCCTTGCATAAGCACACTAGACTATACATCGACCGTGCACTTGCGAGGTATTAAATTTGAGCCATCAAAGATGTTCAAAGAATTAAAGCCAATAGATGGAGGAACAATAGCATTTGGCAATAATGATAATGGTCATATCAAGGGAATAGGTAAAGTTTATGGTTTAATCAATGCATGCATAGAGGATGTATTATATGTAGAAGGACTCAAGCATAATCTACTAAACATTAGTCAATTATGTAACAAGGGTTGCAAAGTTGTATTTGAACCCTCTACATGTAATATATTCAGTATAGACAATGATCTACTGTTTAGCAAAAAAAGGCATGGAAATATTTATCTAGTACATCTGGATGATATAGTTGAAAAATGCTAAATTGCAGTCAAGGATAATCCATGTGTATGGCACAAGAGAATGGGACGTATCAATATCTCAAATATCAAATCTTATGGAAAAAGGATCTCGTGATTGGTCTAAAAAAATTAAACTATGACAAAATCAAATAGGCAAATTCTGTCAATTATCAAAACAGACCAAAGTATCCTTCCATCCTAAAAATAAAGTATCTACATCCAAACCTCTAGAAGTATTGCATATGGATTTATTTGGACCATCAGACATAGTCGCACTTGGAGGAAAAAGATACATATATGTGATAGTAGATGACTACTCTAGATTTATATATGTAATTCTCTTGACTAGCAAAGATGAAGCATTTTTAATGTTTCATACTTTTTCAAAGCTAGTCCAAAATGAGAAACAAATGTCTATTGTATCCATCCTCAGTGATCATGGTGGTGAATTTGAGAACAGAAGATTCATTGATTTTTGTGATGAAGCAGGAATTCACCATAGTTTCTCATCCCCTAGAACTCTTCAACAAAATGGAGTTGTGGAAAGAAAGGATCAAATAATTCAAGAAATGGCAAGAACCATGTTGAATGAAAGTAAATTGTCCAAAAGATTCTGGGGAGAAGCAATTATTATTGCTTGCCATGTGTTGAACAGGGTTACCATAAGAGCAATCTTAAAGAAAACCCCATATGAGCTTTGGAAAAGAAGAAAACAAAACATCTCATATTTCCATCCCTTTAGATGTTTATGCTATGTGCTGAATGATGGAAAAGATAACCTTGGAAAGTTTGATCCAAAGAGGGATGAAGCTATCTTTCTTGGTTCCTCTTCCAACAGTAGAGTATTTAGAGTCTACATTAAGAAAACACAGGTGGTAGAAGAGTCCATACATGTTAAATTTGATGAAGCAAATATAACCCCAAGAAAGGAGTGTGATAGTAATGCAGATGAAGCTACAATAAATATGAAGAAGCTCAAATTGAAGGATCAAGAGAATGGCACCAACGGTGAAGACGTACAAAATTCATAAAATGAAGAGGAGGTAAGAGTAGGTAATGTTCCTTACTAACTTCCTACTAATTTGAAATTTACTAATGCTCATCCTAGAAAATAAATCATAGAAAATGTATATGGCGATGTCAAGACAAGGAGGTCTATGCAAAATGTTTATGGTCATTATGCATTCATCTTTACAATAGAGCCAACTAACATTGATAAAGCATTAAATGATGAAAATTGGATTATAGAAATACAAGAAGAGCTCAACTAGTTTGAAAGGAACAAAATATGGGAATTAGTTCCAAAACCAAAAAATGTTGATATAATCGGAACTAAATGGGTATTCAGAAATAAACTAGATGAGAGTGAGTTAGTTGTAAGAAACAAGGAATGATTAGTTACTAAGGGGTACTCCAAAGAAGAAAGAATTGATTTTGAAGAATCATATGCCCCCATAGCTAGATTAGAAGTCATTAGAATGCTACTCGCTTTTGAATCCCATAATGAGTTTAAGTTATTTCAGATGGATGTCTAAATGGATATTTAAGTGAAGAAGTATATGTAAAACAATCTTTTGGTTTTGAAAATGATGATCAACCTGATCATGTCTACAAGCTCACCAAGGCATTATATGATTTAAGACAAGCTCTAAGAGCTTGGTATGAAAGGTTGAACAAATTCTTAAGTAATCATAAATTCAAGAGAGGAAAGGTTGACACTACTCTATTTATCAAAACTATTGACAAAGATATCTTGATAGTTTAAGTTTATATGGATGACATTATATTTGGAGTTACTAATGAAAAACTTTGTCAAGATTTCTCAAAGATCTGCAGGCTGAATTTGAAATGAGTATGATGGGAGAATAGAATTACTTCCTTAGATTGCAAATCAAGCAAAGAGATGATGAAAATTATATTTATCAATCTAAATATACTAGAGAGATGCTTAAGAAGTTTAAAATGGAAGAAATTAAGGCAACAAGCACTCTACTGAGCATATTAACAAGGCTAGACAAAGATGAAAAAGGTAAACTAGTAGATCAAAAATAATATAGAAGTATAATTAGATCTCTTCTTTACCTTACTCATCCAGACCAGATATTCTCTTTAGTGTATGCTTATGCAATAGATTTCAATCCAGTCTTAAAGAATCTCATCTTACTACAGTAAAACAAATCTTTAAGTATCTAGTTGACAAACCAAATCTAGGACTTTATTATTCCAAAGGAACAGATTTTGAACTCATTGGATATTCTGATGTTGATTTTGGAGGATATAAAGTTGATAGAAGAAGTACTAGTGGAACCTATCAATTTTTAGGAAGTAATTTAGTATCATGCTTCTTTAGAAAATAGATTAGTGTTACTCTCTCTACAGTAGAGGTTAAATATATAGCAGCTGAAAGTTGTTGCGCTCAATTGTTATGGATGAAACAATAACTTCTCGATTATGGACTAAGCTATAAAGACATACCCATTAAATGTGATAACACTATTACTATATGCTTGACAAAGAATCCTATTTTACATTCAAGAACTAAGCATATAGAAATTAGGTACCACTATATTAGAGATCATGTTGAAAAACATGATATATGTTTGGAATATGTGCCCACAAATGCTCAACTTGTTGATATTTTTACTAAGCCATTGTCATTAGACACCTTCTACAATATTATAGGAGAATTAGCTATGACAAATGTGATGATCTAATAATAAAAACTCTAATGCTTGTGTGCTTAAAATTGTGATGTTGAATATGCTCTCTTGAGACTAAACTTTGTCTCAGACGAAGTAAGTTATTCATTGCTCTATTTGAACTTCGTCTAAAGATTGATTCCTAAGGTTGAGTACACCTTATTTTCTTGCTAGAATTAACTTATAGTTATGGTTATCACATCAATTTTATTTTTAGCATGAACTATTCTCTATTATCAAAAAGATCATATCAACTACCTCGTATTGCCCCCGTAATCAATCTATTTAACCTTTGAATCACAATCCTTCTCTGCACCACCAAAATGAAACTCTTCAGAGAAGAAAATTTTGGAAGCAATCTTAGAGAAAAGACAAGTGTGCTATGGGAATTTAAGAATCAACCATTACTTCTTCAGTTATTTTCCTGGAGGGATGATAATGCTTCTGTGTTCACTACTCTTCCATCCATTCTATCAAAAGTATTTCTCTTCAAAATCTGGCTTTGCAGAGACCATTCATCAATCCCATCATTGTCAAATAGTCCTGGTTCACATAGTACCATCATCTTGGGCATTTGGAGAGGAGGGAAATGGAATAAACAAGTATATTACATCCATCTCCAACCCCTCATTTTTCCATCCACCATCCAAAACTTTTGTTTCTCACACTTGAAGAAACCACTCAAAGTTTTGGATGCACATTCCCCATATTTTGGAAACCCTCTTTGGGTCCACAACAATCTCCCTCTCTCTATCTCCCCAAACTTAGAATGTTTGTATCTAGGTGAACCTGCTCTGTATTGTCATTTTTATTGAAATGAAATGAAAATTTTTCATTATTCTCTGGCTACTTCTCTTTGTATGTGTATTTTATTGGGAGGGGATACTTCTTTTTACTTACAATAAAAAGGGGGAGAAAAAATATACAAATTATCTCAAAAATCAAAAAGTGAATATAAACATGCATAATCTTTAAACTAATCAGGGGGAGCATACATTCTAAATAATCAGAGGGAGAATATATAAAACTAGATGGCAACTTGTGGAATGATTAAACATAGTTTTGATCTGCATACATTCAGGGGGAGATTATCTTTCATTAGATAATCTTTAATCAAGTTTTATCATCACTAAAAAGGGGGAGAATGTTGACATAAATGCATCAAAAAAGACTTGATTAAAGATTATATACTAATGGTTGTTATCAAGATTTTAGCATACAAAATCAAGTTGCAGGCCTTAAAGAAAAATTAGCATAGAAAACATATTCCATGGCGACAAGGCTTGAGCAAGTAAAGAAGCAAAAGATGAAGTGTTGTAATAGACAAAGCATGAATGAAAAGGACTCAGCTATTTCCATTCGTCTATTAAAGTGGAAGATTATATCTAATGGATGCAAGATAGTATGCAGACAATAGACTTCATCTATTAGAAGCAAGTCACAGTTAAGCAAATGGTCATCTGATGAGAACAGACAAATTTAGAAGAAGTGAATATTTTCCAACAGAATGAAAAACTTCATCATTTGTCAACAGATAAAGTGGAGAAGCAAAGATCATATGGCAAAGTAAAGATTTAGTCTATCA
This sequence comes from Pouteria campechiana, assembly GCA_036873735.1. Classification (NCBI taxonomy): domain Eukaryota; kingdom Viridiplantae; phylum Streptophyta; class Magnoliopsida; order Ericales; family Sapotaceae; genus Pouteria; species Pouteria campechiana. The sequence goes on from JAYJMB010001285.1 coordinate 4,643, forward strand.
TAAGAGAGTCAATGATCATCTGCTGTTAATAGACAAAGCAGAAGAAGCAAGTATTGTCTGGCAGAGCAAAGAATTCGTTAGTACCCAATTCACCCCTCCCCTCTTGGGTTTTAGCCTAACCTTCGGGACCAACAATATCTATTTAAGGGGATCCACATGAGCTAAAATAGTGCATCATGTCAGGGGGAGACCTAACATGTTGAGATTTCTTTGCTTAATTCTCTTGTGCTTAAGTATACAGTTATTTTACTCTCTTAAAAGGTATTTTACTCAAATATTTTTTCATCATGAAAAAGAGGGAGAATGTTCAACCAAATGGTGTATATGATGGCAAATAGTCACATTTTAATGATGAGTAACAACATATGAGTGATTACTTGTGGTAATGAAATTTGTATTCCTAAGCATTAAAAAAACATAAATGACATATAAGGGAAGCAAATCAAATACAGAGGGCATTGTATATAGAAGATACCTCAGCAAGCAAGATCCACTATACCGAAAGAAGACAAAAATGATAAAAAACAATGTCACTAAAATTTTGAAAAGTAGCCACAAAGCATATCTGTTGCTATGAAGTTCAAGCCTCAATGAGTGATCGAATAAATCTTCTATAAATAAAGTCAATATCAAATAACATCCAACTCACACAGATTTAGACAAATCATTCCATGGATAAGTCAGATAAACCACTCATACACAACATCTGTCTGCAACACAAAGACAAATTTAGATTACAGAAGCAGAGATGAAATGGAACTGAACTTAAATAAATGAAGAGCTAAAAATGAGGTTGAATTAATCAAGCATTAGTTGCTCATATAAGGTCTATCTGGAATAGAAGTAGAACAAGGATCTCATCTACAACTTATTACAGATGAAGAAGAAGACAAAGTAGAAGCTACGTAGTAGCCACAAAAGAATAACTTAATTTGTCTGTCGTCTTCGTCTGCAACTTTTTCTGCTACTTGCAACAGATAAACTAACAGACAAATTGCCAAAGAGATTATTCATCTATGCCTCTACAGTTCATCTATTTCTTGTAATAGACAAACTAATAGACAAACTGCTAGAAAGAGGATCAGTCTGCCCCACATCAATTCGTTTATTACTTACATTAAAAAAACCAACAGATGAACTACTTGAAAGACTTCGTCTGCGCCTTACAAATTTGTTTGTAGCTCTCTACAGATAAATTCAATTCATATGATGTGAAGAATCTTTGTTCGTGCTAGCAAAATTTATCTATTACTTATAATAGATAAACCAACAAACAAAGCTACTTCGTCTAGTAAATGGTAGGAAGAGAACTTCATTTGGTAAGAGAACTTCGGTGATGAACAACAGAAGAACTTCGTCAATGCCTCTACAATTCATTTATCACTTATAACAAATAAACTAGAAGACAAAGGAAAAGTGCTACAATGATTTTAGGCAAATTTATGAAAACAAAGTTATCTATTATATGGATCTACTCAAAGCCAATTTGTCTATTACTTACAAGAGAAAAACTATTACTTGATTAGACAAAGGCCTTAGACAAACAATGGCTAAATTACTATGGCATATCATGACAAGTAAAAGCTACTTATACTAGACAATGCTGGCTGCACTCACCAGTTAGACTTCCACTTGAAGCAAATCTTATTAAACACTGTAAAAATTGAGCTTAGCTAAAGATGGAAAGAAACTAAAAGGAAAATAGTCTTTTCTCTAATAAAGATTACAACTCTTAGAGGTTGCATTCCTTCAGGCTTAATGGGTATCTTTCCAAAAGAATGAAAGAGCCAGTCATGTAGAAAGTCTTTAGTTGATGTTTGCCAAAATCAAAAGGGCGTCTTCTTCAATGATGGCGTTGTAGGCTTTCCAGCTAGAACGAGTTTATCAAGAAGAAAGCTTTTCAATGGAAGAAAATTTAGAATGGTCTTTAACATTCAATGGAATCCAACTACCACCAAAGCATAGAAATTTCTAAAGCAATATAAAGGTAATGCAATGTCAATGAAGAAGGCTGAGGAAGCTGAGAGAAAGATAAGAAAAGAGCTTAATCAAGTAAGCTCTCTCAATTAGACATTGCTTCCTCTAAGATAACCAATCTTCAATGCACTAATAGGTGATGAGCCATAAAGATCAATCTTAATTATATTTCTAGAGTATTGACATCTAATGTACTTAAATGAATAATCACTTTATATGTGCTTAAACTCTATATAATTCAGCTTAGTAAAAGAGGCAAAGTGATGTAGAAATTGAGTGTTGTTAATCTGCCATTTGAGTTATTAATAAGTTTAAGGAAACTATCAAGTTTATGCCCCCCTGGAGCTGGAATCTAGAAGAGTACTAGGAGCATTGCGTTTTACATACCCTGGAGCTAGAATCCCGAAGAGTGCTGGAAACATTTATTTATGCCTCCTAGAGCTAGAATCTAGAAGAGTGTCGGAATCACTACTTGTATTTCTATTATTGGATATAGTGGAACCAAAGGCACAATGTGTATGCTCTTGGAAGATTGGACATAGGGATGTGGTGCCTGAACCACTATAAAAATTATTGTGCGCATTGCCTACTGGAGTGCTTTACTTCACATGCAACTATCCAATTATTACATCACACACATCATTACACACACATAATAACCTACCTGAAATAAGAATAGCTATGGATAGTTGAACCTGTGTGTGGAGCAAACACCATGATTTAATAACTATGAAAATCTCAACTACATTATAATATCATTTCTACTAAGCTCATAAACTTTTATTTGGCAATAGTTTTTATATGCATAATTCACCCCTCCCCTCTTGAGCTATCTACTACATGGGGCTAACAAGTTGTATCAGAGCAGGTTTCGTAAGTTAATCTTAACTACCAGAATTAAATTATGAAGAGATTTTCATGGCTAAATTATTCCACAACACTCCTGCTCAGGGACAAGTTATTTGCAAAACTCTATACATTAATGATATCTACTATAGATTCTAAAAATTCAAAATTCTTATCTCCTACAAAGTTTGGTAGAATGTCTATGTGTAGAAACATGAGAATTAATATATGATAAAGCTAACAAGGTCCAAAAGACCCAAGCAATTGATTCTAGGCAAGAGCTGCTGGAATAAGAGAAATCAGAAGAATCAACTTATGAGAGATCTAGATGAGCTGAAGATAACCAAGTAAACATTTTTCAATATCATAGCAATCCAAGACAATGAGGTAATCTTCAAATCTAAAGTTTCAAACTTTCAAGAGATTTATGCACATGATATAAAGTCTAGAGATTAGTCATTCAAATTTTTGTAAATTGAAATCTCCTTATAATAAGTGAGCCTCACATAGAATATTATGCTCTCAGACAATCATGTTGAACTTGGATCAAAATAATAATAATTATTATTATTATTATTATTTAATTAATTAAAAATCACATCATCTCATATCTGCCTATAGTTGAAGTCACTAATTTGTCTATAGGTTGGTCTGAAGCCATCTAATTTTTTTGAGCCCTTGAGGTTTGATCACAGACTTGATAAAAACCCCTCTTTTAACTTCATCTCGAACTCACCTCTCACATTCACTATTGATGACAAAAATTATCTTTTTAGAAGAAGACAATTCATATTCCCATTGCTTCCTTCTTCACTCCTCATCTTCTTGGTGCATTTTTCCATTTGCATATCTCGCTCCTAACAACCCCCAAGCTCTTCCACCTCAAAACCCTAAACCTTGACTGACATAGATGGTGAATTCAAGAACAGAGATGACTCCAGCATCCACATTCAGCACAAGGAGAAACAGAGAAAAGTCAAAAGAGATGCATCACCTAACAAACAAAGGATTCAAAGAAATAGGCTTCTTAAGGTAACCTTTCGAAATAATGAACAAAGTTACCATGAGTTCATGAGCAAGTATGATAAAAGAAAAGTGCTGAAAGGAAAGGTTATTGATTTTGATTTCTTCAAAAAGATGAAGATGGAAGTATGTAGTTGAATAAACTTCTAGGTGTGGAACGAATTTATGAGTTGTAAAGACAAGTGTTATTCAAGAATGGTAAAAATACTTCTTCGCAACTATGATCCTAAGCTAAAGAAGTCTTGGATTGGAGACAGTGAAATAAATATTACCCTTAAAAGCATCAAAGAATGGTTAAATCTCCCTATGATAAAAAGGCAAACATTTGAATAGCCAACATCCAGAAGAGAGTTGTTTTCATAACTAACAAAGATAGCCATTGGGGATGATGTAAGGAATCTAAAAATCCCAAGAATCTAGATGTGAATATAAGACTTGCACACAATATCCTAAGCAATAACGTCTATCCAAAGATTGGAAGTAAGGATAACATTTTTGAAAGAGATGAAAGGATTTTATGGGCATTGAAATGTAAAAGCAAACTAGATCTGACCAAACTCATTTCTGAACAGCTTCATCAAGTCAAAATATCAGCAATATATCCTCTGCCCTATGGAATGGTAATAATAAAAATATTAAGAAAGGCAGAAGTAGATTTATCACATGAGGTACCAGATAAATTCAAGTATTTTGACATGGTTAACAAGGTGACACTAAAAAGAATGAGAATATTTATAGCATCAGATGGTATAGTCACTGAAAAAGTAAAAAGGGCTCAACAACCAAAAAGAGTGAGGGAAGAAGAAGAAGAAAGGTTTGAATTAATCAAAAAAGAAAGAGAAGAAGCCCCTTTAACAGTAGTAGAAAGAGTCAACTCATACATACAAACTAATAAAATAAGTAGAGAAGCTATCATAGAAAAATTTGTGGCTAAAATGATAGATGAGCGGATACAAGATTATTTCTCTATTGAACAAAGAACAAGAAAGGAAAATGAAGATCCTGCATCTTATGTCAGAATCGCAGGAAGGGTAAGAGATGAAGAAGAAAGATCAGTGGATCATATACATTCAACCTCAGCAACATCAGAAGTAAAGATAGCAACTGCACCATCTCTACCTCACAGTCTAAATTCATTCAGACCAACTCATTCATCTCCACCAACTCATCCCACTCCATAAGACTTAGAGAGAAGACTCATCAACATTGAAATATTCTTTTTAACTATCGATATTAGGATGGATTTAATATATCAAAGACTAGACACTCTGATCTCCTCAGCTAAATCCATCAAAGATCAAAGACAACTGTCAGAAACCCCTCCACAATTTTCTCGATTCCATAAAGCCAAACCTGTTTCATCAATTAGGTCTACCCATTCCTCAAGTGCATCTTCACTCTCTCACTCCCATCACTCACCTTCCATTCACAGAACTCATAATTCTTCAACATCCACATCTTCATCACTTTCATCTCTATTTGACTTAGTTGAAACACTCTCTGATTTAGAAATACCTCTCATTCAAATTCTTAAATCTATAAAAACCACTTCTAAGAAAAACACTCACCCTTCATTAGGTGTCTACCATGGTACCTCTAACTCCATCTTCATCCTCATCGTTCAATTGCTAGGACTAGGAGATTCACTCATGCATCTTCCTTCCCTCCATACAGAGATGTTATCACAATGAGAGTAGCTCTACATTCCTTTCAAACAAAAAAATCCTATCACTATCATCCTACTAAAAGGATCCTCACTATAAAGTATCTATTTCTAAACCTTCAAAAGCTAATTGGACTATAGACATATTGATCCTATTCCCATAAGTCACGCTCTATATAATAGGAGGATGGCAACCAATGCTCAAGCCATTACTCAAGGAAAGCCTCTTCCTCATCCATATTTAACATATCCTGAATTTTAACTTTGACCCAAGGTTATCAACTACAAGGATAGCAATATACAACCTAAGGATAATGTCTAATCTGCCGAATATATTTTTTCTTTGATTTTGTACATTCTACATTCATCTTGCACATCAATGAAGTATACATTTTCAGACAGTCTATAGTTCTTCCATATTGCTTGGATGTTGTTTCTTGGAAACTATATTGCATTTCTCTTGCACTTTACATTTTTAATTTTTGACAAAAGGGGCATAAATATAATGAAACTTAAGTGAAATTAGAAAAGTATAGAGCTAAACGTAGTTTCTATTCAGGGGGAGCCATATGAGCTAAAACAGTTCCCCAAGTCAAGGGGAGCCCTAACATGTTGAGATTTCTTTGCTTAATTCTCTTATGCTTAAGTATAAAGTGATATTATTCTCTTGAAAGGTATTTCACTCAAATATTTTGTCATCATCAAAACGGGGGAGAATGTTCAACCAAATGGAATATATGATGGCAAACAGCCAAGTTTTAATGTTGAGCAACAACATATGAGTGAACACTTGTGGTACTGACATTTGTATTCCCAAGTATTGTAGAAATATAAATTATATACAGGAAAATAACTCAAATACAGTGGACAACATATATAGAAGATACATTAGCAAGCAATATTCACTACACCGAAAGAAGACAAGAATGATAAAAAAAGAATGGTATTGAAATTTTGAAAAGAAGCCACAAAGTATATCTGTAGCTATGACATTCAAACATCGATGAGTGATTGAATAAATCTTCTACAAATAAGTATCAAATAAGACCTACCTGAGATAGATTCAAACAAATTATTCCATGGATAAGTTAGATAAACTGCTCATACACAACATCTGTCCGCAACATAAAGACAAATTCTGATTTTAGAAGCAGAGATGAAATGGAGATGAACTCAGACAAATGAAGAGCTAAAAATGGAGTCGAATTAATTAAGCATTTATCTCTCATATAAGGTCTATCTAGAATAGAAGGAGAACAAAAATCTCATCTACAACTTACTATAGATGAAGAAGAAGACAAAGCAGAAGTGTCACAGTAGCCACAGAAGAATTGCTTACTTTGTCTGCCATCTTCATCTACCACCTTCGTCTACCACTTGTAATAAACAAACCAATAGATGAACTGCTAAAGAGATGATTCATTTATGCCTATATGATTTATTTGTCACTTTTAACAGGCAAACCAACAGACACTATTGAAAAGAGGATTTGTCTGCGCCTCATCAATTCATCTATTACTTATGATAGACAAACCAATAGATGAACTACCAGAAAGAGGATTCGTCTGCGCCTCGTCAATTTGTCCATTACTTATGATAGACAAACCAACAGATGAAATACTTGAAAGACTTCATCTATGCCTAACAAATTCGTCTATGAGGAAGCTTTGTCCATGCCAACAAGAGTTGTTTGTTACTTATAATAGACAAACCAACAGATAAAGCTACTTTAGTTGTTGAACTGTAAGAAGAGAACTTTGTCTAGTGAGAGAACTTCATGTGATGAACAGTAAGAGAAGAACTTCGTCTGCGCCTCTACAATTCATCTGTCACTTATAACAGACAAACTAAAAGATGAAGTAAAAGTGTTGCAATGATTTTAGGCAAATTTATAAAGATGAAGTTGTCTATTATATGGATCTACTTAGAGCCAATTTGTCTATTACTTACAAGAGACAAACTAGGACTTGATCAGACAAAGTCCTTAGACAAACTATGACTGAATCACTATGGTATATCATAAGGAGTAGAAGCTACTTATAATTGACAATACTGGCTGCACTCTCTAATCAAACTTGCACTGGAAGCAGATCTTTTAAACACTAAAAAAATCAAGCTTGATTGAAGATGGAAAGAAATTCAAAGGAAAGTAGTCTTTGCTCTGACAAAGATTGCAACTCTTAGAGGCTGCATCCTTTTAGGATTAATAGGCATCTTTTCAAAAGAATAAACTGCAGAAAGTCTTTAGCCAATATTTGCCAAAACCAAAAAGGCATCTTTTTTAAGGACGGTGCTATAGGCTTTCCAATTAGAACGAGTTTATCAAGAAGATAGCTTTTCAATGGAAGAAAATTCAAAATGGTCTTTAGCATTCAATGGAAGCCAACTATCTCCAATGGAAACTATCTCCAATGGATAGAAATTTCTGAAGTAATATAAATGTAGTGCAATGTCAGCAAAGAAGGTTGAGGAAATTAAGAAAAAGATAAGAAAAGAGCTTAATCGAGTAACCTCTCTTAATTAGATATTACTTTCTCTAAGATAATCAATCTTAAATACATTGATAGATGATGAGTCATAAATATCTATCTTAATCATATTTCTAGAGTATTGATATCTAATGTCTTTTAACAAGTAATCACTTTATATTTGCTGAAACTCTGTACAATTTAGCTGAGTAAAAGAGGCAAAGTGATGTACAAATTGAGTATTATTAATCTGCCATTTGAGTTGTTGGTGAGCTCAAGGAAACTATCATGTTTACGCCCCCCTAGATCTAAAATCCAGAAGAGTGCTGGGAGCACTATGTTAAAACCCTCTAAAGTTGGAATCCAGAAGAGTGCTAGGAGCACTATATTTACATCCCTTAGAGCTAGAATCCAGAAGAGTGTTAGGAACACTTATTTATGCCCACTAGAGTTGGAATCTAGAAGAGTGCTGGGAGCACTACGTTTATTTCTACTATCGAATATAGTAGAACCTAAGGCATAATATGTGTGCTCTTGGAAAAGTGGACATAGGGACAGGGTGTTCGAACCACTATAAAAATTATTATGTTTATTATTTACTTAAGTGCTTTATTTTGCATGCTACTGTCTTATTATTATATCACACACATTATTACATGCACGCACACACACGATAACCTGCTTGAAATAAGAACAGCTAAGGAAAGCTGAACCTGTGTGTGGAGTAGACACCATGATTGAATACTTATGAAAATCCCATATGTATTACAATGTCATTTCTGGTCAGCTCATAAACTTTCATTTAGCCATAATTTTTATATGCTCAATTCATTCTTGCCCTCTTAAGCTATCTACTACATGGGAGCAATAGTTACTCCTTCATTTACATACCCATTGGAATGCACTTTTCGCATCCATTTGGAATAATTTAAAGTACTTATGGGATGCAAATGCAAGTGACATCCTTATGGCTTCTAATCTTGCTATAGGAGCATAGGATTCCTCAAAAGCAAATCCCTCTTCTTTGGAACATTCCTTAGCAACTAACCTTGATTTACTTCTTACAACAAGTCCACTTTCATCTAACTTGTTTCTAAAGACCCATTTGGTTCCAATTATATTAGTATGCTTAGGCCTTGGAACTAATTCCCAAAATTTATTTCTTTTAAACTAGTTTAGTTCCTCTTACATTGCAATAATCTAGTTTTCATCATTTAGAGCATGATTAATGCAAGTAGGCTTAATGTTAGAAATAAAGGCAAAGTGCCCATAAATGTTTTGCATGAATCTTCTTATTCTAGCACCATCATAAATATCACCTACAACTTAATCTTTTGGATGGGCATCCATTAACTTCAAATCAATGGGGTGATAGAAGGGGAACATTACCTTCACTTACCTCCTTTATATTTTCTAAATTTTGATCACCATCTTGTTTGGAGGGTCCATCTCCCTCTTAGTTTTCTAATTATATCTTTTTTTCTTCTTTGTGGTTTTATCTATATCACTATCAAATTCCTTCCTTGGGATTTATTTAAATTCATCAAATGACACATGCACTAACTCTTCTACAACTTAATTTTTCTTATAAAAACTTTGAATGCTTTGCTATTGGAAGAATAACCAAGGAAGATAGCTTCATTGGTTTTTAGATCATACTTCCTAAGGTTGTCTTTCCCATTGTTCAACACACAATCGAAGGAAAAAAAAGGAAAATATTTCATTTTCTACCTATAACAACTGGGGTGTTGAAAATGGGGTAAATTTTTTGTATTGAATTATAGTGAAAATTTGAGGTGAAAAAAATTTACTTTGAAATGAAATTGTGTAAGAGTATATAAAGTGGATATGAGTTAAATGTAATTGTATAGATTAAAAGCATATGCAAATGGTGATATGACTTGATTCTTGATTACTTGAGGCAAAATTATTATGCATTTTACGTCATTATTATGTGAAAAAAAAATTAGAGCTAAAAAGGTATGCGAAGCAAGGAACCAAAGTGGAGAAGAAGCAAAGCAAAAATGAAGGAAAATAGGAAGCAATGACTTGGGTGCCACGGTGGCCAAATGAGTGTCACGACACTGGATTGTGAAGGGGGCAAGGGGCAACGTCCAGCATAGTGGGCACCAACAAAATTTTGGTGGCACGTTAGGTTGTGATTTTAAGGGTTGTTTCAGCCAATTTTTATTTCCATTCAATATCCTCTCTTTCCCCACACCTTACCCTTTTGCCCTAACCCTTCTACACCCTGAAAATTTATTATTTTGGTTAGTGATTCATCTTGTTTAAGTATGGAAATGTTCAAGCATGCCCCAAACCCAAGTTCTAGATGTTTAGATAGTAGAGAAGGGTAAATTCATACCAATATAATCACACCATGAGGCTCAAGACCTCCTTTGAAAATATAATTACTAATACAATATTATATGCCTTTCAAGCATATACAGTCATAAACATCATCGTGCCATCTAAGCACCTCATGTTAAATCTAAGCCGTTCTGGATGTATCATATCTAAATGTGCCATGCAGGCACAACATATCACAATTGTGTCATGTAGACAGTCTTGTAACACCTGAGGTGTTGAAAATGGAGGAGTAAATTTTACTTTTTACTTATAGTTATGAAATGAGGTGGTGAAATTTTTTTGGTAAGCTGATTCTAGTGTGTATGAATGACTTATCAGTTACATGCGATTGTGAAAATTAAAAGATAATGCAAATGGGTATATTATTCGATTCTTAATTAATTGAGGCAAATTTTTTATGCATTAGATGTTCGTAATAAGTGGAAAAAATCTTGGAAAAAAGGTATGAGAAACATAGAACCAAAGTGGAGAAGAAACAAGACAAAATAATAGGGAAAAATGGGCAGCCAGGTTCAGCACCACGGCCCCAAAATTGGCGCCATGATGCCACTTTGAAAATATGCATGGGTGGAATCCAGTGGAGCTAGTGCTACAATGTCGGTCAATAATTTAAGATGGAAACCCAATTTTTTAGGCAACCTGTTCTGTTCTTTTTCACCCCCATTCTGTTTTCTTTCTTCCCACCACCAAACCCATATTCCCAAGCCTGTTTTGCATGGTGTTAGCTAGGAAATTACGTGTTCAGGAGTGAAAACCCATTGATCTTGCATCCAAACCAAAGCCTTCTCAATTTGGACGATGAGAAATGGAAGAAAAATTGGTTTTCTGTGATTAGATGGAAGATCTTGGAGAATTGGAGCTAGATTCATATGCTAGGGATAAAGTCATGGATGAATTTGAAGTTAAGTCCATTTTCTCCTATTCAATTTGATGTTTTACTAGGGTTTCTACCCATTCATGAACAAAAAGGTTTGGGAGGAAGATGATAAAATTTTTGCTGGTTCCTGTAAGATGGCTATACCCAAGAGTGGAGGGTTTAATTAGATTTATAAAAATTATTACTTATCACCTGTGAAATCAACTTCCCTCTTTTTCATGCTTGTGTATTATGTAATATAAGATGAATGATAAAGTAATAAAATGCACAAAGAGTAAAATAATCAAACACACAAACAACAAGATTTTTATAGTAGCTCGGGCACCTCATCCCTACATCTGCTCTTCTAAGAGCACACTCTCCTTATGTCTTAAGTTCCACTATATCGAATAGTAGAAATACAAGTAGTGCTCCCAACACTCTTCTAGATTTTAGCTCTATGGGGCATAAACGTAGTGCTCTGAGCACTCTTCTGGATTCTAGCTACAGGGGGTATAACTAGTGTTCTCAACACTTTTCTAAATTCCAGCTCTAGGGGGCATAACTAGTGCTCCCACCACTTTTTTGGATTCTAGGTCCAGGGGATATAACTCTGGTTTTATGGGCTAACCAAAAACTCTACCTTTACAGGAATTTTATGTACAATGATATGCCTCTATCTAGGCTGATAAGTACACACAGTTGAAGCACAAAAGTAATGCTAACACAATCAGCACAATATAGTGATTTTGAACTCCCTTGATATAGTATTGATGTGGCATTAAAGCTCTTTAATCTTGGCAGCACTTGGAGTGAAAACACTTGGAGGACTTGAATGGGTTTCCTATTGGTTGATTAGCCTTTGACACTTAGAATCCTCAAGCTCCTTGATGATCTTTGGGAGGACTTGATCTTTGAGTAACTCTTTATAGCACATAAGATCTCCCTTGGATACATTAAAGAAGTAGGCCATGAATGAATACAAAATAATGAAGCTTTTGAATGATATTTCAAGTT
>JAYJMB010001286.1:0-14500 GCA_036873735.1 Pouteria campechiana
TCTCTCTCTCTCTCTCTCTCTCTCTCTCTCATGTGTATGCGCTTCAGGTGCATGGATTTCAGAGACCTTGCGCAAGGCCGCCCATTCGCATATATAAGCAGCGCATCGAGGTAAGGGGCCATCAGTTCTTCCAAAATCGCCGATGCTGCTGCGTAGGCCACCGCACCACCATCTTCAAAACGACAGCCCGCTACAACGATGCGGTGTATAGGCACGGAACTGCGCGGGCTTGAGCAAGATCTTGAAACAGATGCCCCCAACATCTTCAAAGTAGCTTAGACCTGCATAAGGAATAGAAAAAAAAAGAACTTCTATGTTAGAAAGAAAACAAAATAAAAACTTTCTTTTATGCTAGAATCTAAAACACGACAAGAATGAGAACTGCAAAGAAAGGAATGGTGTTTAGTGATGGAGAAAAGCAGTGATTTTGGCTGTGTATGTAGGAAAAGGATGAGGACCCCGAGAAGAAGATTTCGTACTAAAACCTTCGGTAGCTCCACCAGCAGTGCAAGATTACTGGTCTATCCTTCGATGACGCGCCCATTTGTTGAGCTACCATTTGCTGTGCTACCTTTCAGTACACTTGGGTAGTACACTTACACAACTTATGTGACTGCCGGTTCAAAGAATTCTTCTCGTTATTGCTTCCACGTAAACGTTGAGACAAACCAGAACAAACAATACAAGAAAATTCTTTAAAAGCAATAATTTTTATTATTGTTTATAGCATAATTTTTATTATAAATATGTAATTTTCGGTAATATTTTTTTATTGTCTGTATTATTACTGTAAGCCCATGGTAATTATCCATTTGTGTCAAAATTCAAACATCATTGCAATAAACATCATTATTTACAATAAAAAATCAATTATTTGTATAAATTTTATTTTTAAATAAATGCAAAAGTAACAAAAAAGGTTGTTACAATAAAATAACAAAAGTGTTAATTTTTTATTGCTTTAATCAATTTAAAATAAAAAAATTTGTTATTACATATAAAACTTATAAGCAATAATTTATATTGTGGCATTAAATATTTCATTATAATAAAATATTTTTATATTAAACTATTTTAAATAATAATAAAATTTATAGATTTTAAATCTAAAAGCATTAATAATTTTTGTTATGGCAAATCATTTAATGAAATGAAATACGTTGGTGTTTCTAATGTTCAAATGCTTCAAAAATATTAGTTACTTTAAATTAGTATATGTATCAAAATATTATTTTGCATTTGTAATTACTAATATAATTGAACAAATTTTAGCTTTGAATTCTATATAATATAAAATAAATTCCATTTTAACCAATAAATACAACATAAATATTATCAATAATAATCATTATAAAGTGACAAAATAGAATCATTAAGATGTCAATATAATTATCATACAAGGGTATTAAGATTGGCTCTCATGAAGATTAATGCTTTTTACTAAATACTCATAATTTAACATTTTTAATCAATTGTATCTAGTTTCCGTGAGTTATGAACCCTCAATATGTGAGTGTCCCTTTAACTCACCAAAATTAGCTCCAATTTATTAAAAATGTTAAATTATGAGAATCTATTAAAAAGCATTCATCTTCGTAAGTGTTGGTCTTAATATTTTTGTATAAAATAATTTAATAAAATTAGTCTAAGCTATTATGGATATAAATTATTAAAATAAAAAATGAAATTTATTTATTTTTTAAATTATATATAGCCAACTATAAAGTGCTTGATAAATAGAATGTAGTCAAATATATACATATATAATAGGGGTGTGCATGAGCCGGGTTTGATATGGGTTTAAGGTTGCCAAACTCTAATCCTATGTGTAAAATATACATCCAACCCTAACCTCTACTTCACTTTTAAAACATTTGCCCAACCCTTACTTTAACCCTTCGAATTTTTAATACACACCAAAATATAAAAGGATAGATAAAAATAATTCCTTTTAATGCTTCAATCCAATGTCATTATGCTTGTCATGTTGAATCCAGCTCATAGCAGATTTGCTACCTATTAAAGAAGTATAGAAAATGTTATACCCTAAATCCGTTGGATATTGAACATCAAAGGAGTTATGATTACACTAATAAGTTGTAATTGTAACTTATGACATATTTTTTCAAATAACAAATATGGGATAAAGACATTTTATCCGTGAAAGAAGTGGAAATGGGTGCGGGAGAGAAATGAAAAAAGAAAAAAAACAAGGGCGTCAGGAGAATGGGCAATTCGATGTTTTTGTTTTTTTTAATTTTTTAAAAAAATAGTGACCGAGTTTGCGTTCGGTTCAGGTACCTAAACCTTGGATCCGAACCAAACCTACCATTTAGTAAGGTTCAGGGTGGGTTCTACATGGTTTGAATTTTTAAAGAAATTTACAGCCCAACCTTAGCCAAATTCAGGTTTGGTTCGGGAGGAGGTTAGGTTGAACCCGAGCCCATACATACCCTTAATATATAAAACACTTTGTAAGCATAATATAGTCAACTACTTATTTGTCAAGTAAATATATTTTTTTTGGAATTTATTGCTAACTTTTCATGAGAATGATCTCAACATCTCAGGCCAAATTAAAATTTCCAAGTGTGCCCATTCTAATCGTCAATTCTCACATAGATTATTCAACCCTTTCATGAATCTATTTTAGAACTCCACCATTCAACCATATCTGAGCAAAAATCTAGTCATTCAAGTTTAACTCCTTACACTAGATAAGCCAGGCAATTAAGAAAAACCAAAATAAAAAATTACAAAAGAAAATTAATAATGACCTTTCAATGGCCCAAGCCTAAAATACGAATTGCACAACTCGTGTTTCACCCTTTAAATGCATCCAGCACTGCTTCCTAACCAGATGTTACTATGATAGCCATGAATACCTCATCTAAATCTCTTGCTGAATCATTTGAAATTGAGTGAAATACGGTAATTTTCCTTAAAAATAAAAAAATCTAATGTATCTAAAAGTAAAAATAGCATCTCAAAACCAACTCAAAATTCTAGAGAATGAGGAACCAACCCAGAAGCTAAAAGAAGTGGGTGGTAAGAAAATAAGAGGGTTGGAGGTGAATAACTAGAGTGAGATTGAACACTAAGATGTAGTAGGCAATGTTTGGATCATCCACACAACAAGTTAGCCAGTTCGATTTTAAAGAATAGACAATCCAAAATTACAAAATTCCAATCAAAAGGGGTGACAGATACATGTGATCATTTGGCCATTCAATCCTACCGAACAATCTTGGCAAATTATGCTACCATCCCATTCTCATTCAAATGGCATCACCCCACCCATCTTCTTCTTCCCGAATACATTTTAATTTGCCTAAGGCACAGCAACTCAATTTTCCCAAAAATGAAACAAAAATGTTCAAATATGTTACTTTTAAATATTATATCAATAGATATTAAATGCTTTCCTGATCCACCTTAATAGAATTTCTTTGCCCACTGCATTTCCAACCCCACAGTGAAAGTTAAATAAAGATACGGCATGTGGGTAGGGTAAATGTAAGAAGGGGTAAAGCATATAGAAAGAGGCACTCAATTGTAATATGGTTTCATTCTCTTATCATCAAAATTAGAAAAAAGAAAAGGCAGAAAGAAAAAAGTAATATCAAAATTTTAAATTTTAAATTCAAGTGGAACTCAAACCATGTTCTTTCATTATTCTCTCTCACCCTCTCACCGCATAAGTATTTATCTCACCGATTTGCTATGATGCAACCTATTATATTCTCATACCCTAAACTATATATAGGGTGAATATTCATTAATTTATTTTTAAATATGATTAATAATTTCAATAAAAGTATAAAATGTTATAACTAGATACCAAATTTATGGTTAAAGTTTTATAGCTACATTATGTATAATTTGTCCTATTAAATTTTTATTTATTCCCTTTAGTATTAAAATTAAGTATAAGATTTAATCAAAAATCAAATGTTATGTGACAAATCAAATAAAAGAAAAGAGTATAATATTTATTGATTCAAATTTATAGGTACATTATATACTAAATTTTTAGTTTATTTCTTTTCATATTAAATTTAAATACAAGATTCAATTAAAAGATTGAATTTAATTTAAAAATTGAAATAAAGAAAAGAGTATGATATAGACTTCGAAATACTGTTATATTTGATAATTTATTTTGTGAATATATTTGGTTTTAAGCTTGAAATGATGCTCATAAAGCATAATTACAACTTTAAATTTGAATAGTTAATTTATCAAATTGAAATATTTTTAAGGGCTTATTTAACTTGGCTTATTTTTTAGGTTTATGGTTATTTATCTAGAATAAGCTACCTTAAGAAATAAGTTGCATTTGATTAAGCTTGAAACCCTATTTTTACTTATTTGTTTACAATTTATATATTTAATCCTATGATTTTCAAATTTGAAGTGATGTTCATAATCTAGTCTAATGCCTCTCTCTCTCTCTCTCTCTCTCTCTCTCTCTCTCTCTCTCTCTCTCTCTCTCTCTCTCTCTTCAGTCCATCAGTCCGAAATGTCCCATGAAAATATATATTCCTTTATTTATTGTTATTATTAATTTTAATCCTCATTCGTTTTTAATTCCACAAATAATATAAACAAAGATCTGGCCCAATCATTCATGCCTTTGCCTTATTTTTCATCTCAATGCTTCTTTCGATTTTAATAATTCACAAGCCTCTTCTGAAAAATAGCCTTCTTCCACTCATTTTAAAATTTTGATCCCACAAGAAAATGTCTAAGATGCATCGGATTGTTTCTCAACTGTTTATGGTGGGTATTTGTTCTGGTGGACATAACCATGGAAACTTCTTACCACCTTTCAAATTTAATTGCCAATTTCAATTCAGAAATCTTCAACTCCCTCAAAGCTTAAAGTTCAACTCAATTTACTACTAAATTCAACATAACTCATTGAAAGCAAAGATGATTTTACAGTGAAGAACCCACCTGCAGATCCGGGTTCATATCCCCAACTTGCAGCGTCTAGTGCTAGTGGAAAACTTCCCTTTGTAAAGTCGTTCTAGCAACAGCCCTGGTTCCTTCACTTTTCTTTTCTTTTTCTTCTTCCTTCCTGCTTCTCTTTCCTCCCCTTGGACGCCTAGCCACCCTCCTTTCTTTTCCCTGTCTAATATAAATACATGGGAATTGAAAATGAGAGAGTGAGATGCCTCTTTTCAGCACGTTTTTGCTTCTATTTTTATTTATCTCCCTCCCATGCAGCTACCACTTGATCGATTGGGTAGCAAGCATGCATTATCCCTTAAGGCCTATTATCCTTGTTCCTAGGACCCTTTTCACGTTTTTATTATATTTTTTTTTCTTTCTTTTCTTGGCAAAGATGGGGTGTACCTAATAGGTTCTTAGTAATAAAGTGAATAAATTTAAAATAAATAAAAGAATAATGATTAAAAATATAAAAAAATATAAAAAACAACAGAGTTATATTATAGAAAGTGCATGTTACATCAAATTTTGAAAATTACAAATTTTCAGGCAAATCCATTTCATGTAGCTGCCCCACATCGAATTAGAGGCTTGAAGTTTACTTGGTTATATGTGCGAAAAAGCTGCTAATTAAAGTGGCTAGCCATTTTTTGATAGAATCTGCTCATTTAACGTAGTATTGAAACTCAACGTAGCTAGATAATATGTGTGAAAAAAAAGATCTCTTCGAGTAGCTTGTCGTCGTGGGATAAAACCAGCTTATTTAGCACATCATGACATTGATAATTACCCCCCAAAATGTTGTCCATCCTTCATTTTTTTTATCGGTTGGATATATAATCGCCCCCTTACTCTCAACATTGCAACCAAGTCAACACTGTAACAGCACGAAACCCAAGGGCCATTTTGGAAGGCCAGGCTCAAGAAGGGAGGGGGTATCTTGGTCGTTACTCGCATTGATTTCTCTACCATCTCATCCTATTCCCAAAATTACCCCATGTGTACCAATTTTTGAAACTTTTTCGCCTCCACGGGATAATTTGTAAAGATGCTTTTAAGTTTTGACTAGATTGCATAAGTCATAATATTACTTGGCCCTTTGCAAGCATTTTTTCCATCTTTCATTATTACCTTGGACATTGAAGTATGTCATCAAATGACCATTAAGTTAACAAACGGCATTAAATCTAGTGTGAATTGATGAAGATACCTCCAATAACTTATGACCCCAAAATCTAAAAAAGATTAGGTTTTTTACTTTTATAAAAAATAAAAAGAGATTTTCCTATTTTATTATAACTATTTTTAATTCGTATTTTATTTTTAGCTATTTATTTAAAATTTATATTATATTTATTAGAAATTATACTTTTTAAGGGTATTTTAGTTAATTTATAATAAATTTAACATAATTTACTAATTTAACGGTTATTTCCTAAAAAATTCTAACATCGGGTGTAACTGTGAAAGACACGGTATCCTAGCAAAGAGCAAAAACACGTAGTAATAGGTGTGGTTAAAACTCAAAGGCATCTATACAAAATACCCCCTAGTGGTTGGTAAGGGTGTGCATGGGCTCATGTCCAGCCTGAACCGCCTGAATCAAACCCAAATTTGGCTAAGATTAGGCTGTGACACTCTTTAAAAAAACAAACTTGGGTTGGGCCCAAACTTGGTTGCACTTAAAAAAAATAAAAAACATAAAAACCTAAAAATCTGCCCGATGCCCAGCCCATTCATATCCTTCAAAAAATTTTTTGTTGTTTCTTTTATTATTTTCACTTCAACCATGGAGGGAATTTAAAAACTTTTACTTAATTGAGGGCCTTCTCTGATGAGGATATATTCATGCATTTGGAAGATTTGAAATTCTTTAATGGAAAAGTTGTAAAAAGGCTAAACCCTTCACTATTTTTTGAATTAATTGGCCTTAAGCCACCAAAATGTTTATTTCATATTGAATATGGGCTTAGTAGATTTATTTTCAAAGATCTAGCTGATAGGTAATCTTCAATCTTCATCTTGAAGAATGGCTTGATATACCAAGTCATTGAAACCACATAATATTAAAGACTCTAATCTCTTTCTTATTTTCTTAGTTTTTATTGTTTTAATGTAAGATAAGATGCATTAGTGCTCGTCAAGAGGACATATTAATGTTCTAATTTAATATAAGATGCATTTTTGTCATTTAATCAATTATCAGCTCCAATATGACATGCTAAAGTGTTTTGATTCCAAAACTATGAGCTGTGGACCCAGTTTGAATCCCTTCACAATCTGCTTATAAGCTTTGACTAACTTTACTGAACTGATTTTATTTTTATAAACCCTTCAATATTCTAGAAACAAGGCCCAACCCCATTATTTTTTTGGCCTGGGATTGTTATTTATCGTTTCTTGTCTATGTTAGCTGGTTAGAAACTTCTGGGTCAGATATTGCCATGCTCATACCATATGTTTACATCCATTTGCATGATATTTTGCTATTTTTATGTTTCTTGTTTTACCCATTTGTTAGAAAGTTATTAATAAAAAGCCTTTTACCATCAAGGGATTTAACAAAGGTTCTCAAAATAATGCACCTTGGAGCATGTTCGAGAGGCAATGATGTTGTGGAACCAATGGTGAATCAACAATGGTTTGTTAATTGTAATGGCTTGACAAAGAAAGCCCTTGATGCTATCATGGATAATGCTAAGAAGAAGATTTAGATTATCCCAAAACAATATGTAGCAGCTCTTATTTTTTGTGAATTCTTGTTCGTGTACTACATATTGCTTATTGCTTTGTCATGAAGTTAGCCATAAATACAAATACTGATTGAAGCATTAGAAGCCTTCTAAAGCACTGCATCGTCAGGTCCCATTTTCTAACTAAGGCCTGTTTATTTTGACACACTTGTATAGCTCGACGTTGGATATGATTAGCTAGATTTTTAGTTTATAATCTAAATTTATATTATGTTCTTTATCACAAACAATGTAAATTAAACTTTTTATAAAATCGGAATAATTTCTATCTTTAGTAACTTCAAAAATTACCAAAGTAATAATATTTTATAGTTAGTTGCAACTGTACAGTTAAACCTTGGTTGCATGCATGGGCAGGCATGTCTATGTGTATTAAAAACCTGAACACAAATTAAATCCGAAGTGAACCTAAAAGGTTAGGTAAAGGTTGGGCAAAGATTTTAGAAGTAAGGTATGGGTTAAGGTTAGACATATATTTTATACATATGGTTAAAGTCGGACAGCCTCTAACTCAAACCAAACCCAGCCTATGCACACCCCTAATGTTTGGCAGCATCCAGCCCAAAATAGCATGCACTTTGAGATGATGCTGCTGCTTGGGCTATTAGATTCCCATTTTAGAAGGCCTTTTTGATGACCCTCTACCAACTCTCGCCGTTCCCGCATAACGTTCTCAGCTTGCATGCCAAAAGTGCAAATGCGTTTCGCAGTTCAACGCAAGGAAAGTTACCTATTTCATAAGCCCAGCCTCTTGCACTGACACTAACTGATACTTCGGTGAGCTCACCCCTCCATTGATCATTATCTCCTGTGTAGAGATTGTCTGATGTGTACTCCAGCCTCATCTGTCAGTCATGCTCGTCCTGTCACTGTTTTTATAGTAGGCTGGGTTTGGGTCAAATTCGACGGTTCAGATCATGCTGATTGTTTCTACTGCTAAGCATGCACTAAGTTATATGTAGGGGGAAAAAATCAGTTTTGGTGGTCAAGAACCATGGAGGGAATTCATGTTTTTGGGCTGAGATAGAGTTATTTCGTAGAAAAATTGCCACGAAACTTTGATTCAAATGATTTATTTGGGGCCTAAGAAATGCATAAGTTAAAATGGATTCATTTATCATGTCAAGCACAACTTAGCTAAGATGATAGCTCATAAAATTCATTTTATTTTAGAATGAATATGTAATTGTTCAATTATCTCTCATTTTTGTAGTTCGGGTAAGCTTCCAATTAAAGACTGTTTAATTTATGGCCCCAAAGGAATCGTTTGTATGGCAATTTGTGTGCAATGACATTACCACGGAATTTTGAAATGGTCAAACCTGTGGATAGGAGTGACTGATAACTGGCAAAGCTGTCCTTGAAGCAAGCATTGCTGAAAAGAGATAAAGAGCCTGACTGCGGCGCACCTGCCAAGGATAAATGCCCGATTTACACGCTGTAAATATTTAGTAGCTGTTGGGTAGAAAGTAGAAACCCATTAAACGGGCCTAGGCGTTTTGCACTTGCCACTCCATCTTTTTCCCATTCTACAAATTTATTATATAATTTTTGATTTTGCAAAAATATCTCAACTTACAAACTTTATGTTCAAAAATAGGTATTTTGGAAAATAAAGTTTATAACTGGAAGTATTTTTATAAAATCAATAATTATGACTAAAAATTGTAAAATCATAAAAGATGAAGATACAAATGCAAAAAGCCCCAACAGGCTTTAACAGTTTGGTATGCAGTCACAGCGTTTGTCCCTATGCTCAGTTTTTCCTAGCATGATAGAAAATCTCACATGTAAGTTGATTGGCTGATGAAGAGATCATGACATCGCCCTCACATTGATCATGACAAGGGGTTTGAAGCAGAACTAGAGGCACTACTATGGAGATGCCATTCGCGTCTGAGTTCCATTCACGAGTTGCTGCGAAGATTCATGATGGATGGCTACATGAATTGAACATATTGGGTGGAAATTAGCAGATTGAAGGTCATAATAGTTATGGGAAATAATTGCTTGTTACTATCATCATGAAATTTTCGATAGAAATGAAGGGAAAATTCATATAGGTCATGATGAAAAAGTAGAAAATCATATGACTTTAAAACATTGTCATTACTAGGGTACCCTAATTTAGTTTTCCATTAATATGATTTTTGGATTCATAGTTAATTGTGTAGAAAAAACTCAAATGGATGGTTTGGATTCAATCAAAATTTTATGGTGGGCTCAGATAAAAAGCAAATCAAAAGGTTATATAGAAAAATTTTCATGACATGGGTTTCACTGAAATATTTTCTTATATATAAGCACAAGATGCATTTCAATGATACTTGTAATTGAAGTGGGATAGGCCCCACTGGGATTGATAAGAGATTTATTTGAATTTTGTGTATTTTCACTTTCTAAGGGCTTAATAGTAGAGAAAAAAAAAATCCAAAGCCTTCAGTAGACTTCTCATCTTTACCAGTTTTCCACATTTACGGAGGTAGCTAACCAAGAAAGAAAGTAAACTAGATAAATCATCGTGTCAATTTGATTTGACCTCGTTATCAATTACTCTTTCAAGACTTCTCGCTGGATGATTTGATCTAATGTTCTTCTACTTTCTTAATAGCAGAGACAACGCAATCTACTTGATCTTTTATGATAGAAATACCATGATGTTTCCTAGTTAAATACTGTCACCTAGCTTTTGATTTCTCACAGGCTTAGCACTTGTTTGGCCTTGCAATTTCAATGCTCATAAGCTCTTTCATGCTCATTACCATGCTTTTAATTCGTGTTTCAGATGTTTGGCCCAAACTCTAAAAGTGCATTTCTTTATCGTGGAGGCTGAAAATTTGCGTTTTGGGAGAAGTACTGATTTGATGCTTGTTCCCAAGTAGCTTCCGCTTTTGAAAATGCATAGACAACAATACCGTCTTCTATATCCATCAAAATTAGAATTTATCTTATGCAAATACATATATAATATTAAATATTATACATATGGTATATATATTCTCCAAAAATATCTATTTTATATTTTAAAATATATATTATAATGCATGTATATATGAAATACATAGTATAAATGTGTGTATATATATTATATTTATAATATTCCATATAAATATATCATACGTACATATTACATTTATTTATATATGAATAAAACATATAAGATATATAAATGAATATTGATAAATATGTTTTGATATAAAACATTTTAATATTTCAATAGTAAAAATATATAATTGCTAGACAGGTTAGACTAAGAATTATTTGTGGGTGTATTTAAATATGAAAATACTATATTAATATATTACTTATATTATATATTACATGTATATACATTACAAAGAAACATATATGTACATTATATATATTTATATGGCATATGCATTATATTATATTTATATTATATATAAAACTTAAATTATATAAAACATGTAAATAAATTTGGCACTTCCAAAGAAGGTAGATTAGGAAGTTTCTATATACATATATATATATATATGTCATTTTTGGTAATTTTACATACCTAAAAGCACTTTCAATGTTTTTAGGCCAAATGAATATTTAACGCTAAAAGTAATTTGCGAGTGATAAGGTGGAAGACTAAACAACTTCTTAATTACAATGCTTTTTAAAAATTTCTACTTTTAAAAGTACTTCTTTTTAATAGTTAAATATTACAGATAGTTGAAACAAGGCCTCAAAGGGCATAGATTACTTTATTCTGTATCTTTCATCAGCTTAAATAGAGAATTTACATCTCTCACCAGCTTAAATGGCAGAGACCATTTGGCTTTGTTATCTCTCTCATTCTTAAATGATGAGGACACCTAGCTTATTGATCTTTTACCAGCCTATAGCAAAGATCGCAGGTTTTAATACTTCTTGATGCATGTACCTCTACTTTTAATTAAGAGTTTTCTATTTAACACCTAGTTTTCTACTTCTCTTAAATGATGCATCTTTTACCAGCCTATAGCAAAGATCTCTCACTTGCATTAACATCTTACCATCTATTCAAAATTCAGGCACACCTTTAGCTTTTTATAATTCTAATTTCTAACTTCTTAAAATAGCCACAAATTTACATTCTCATCCATCTTCCATCTCCTAAAAACACAATGCTACAACATTGGGAAAATGGAGTGGTTATTGAACTCGATTTGCACATACAAATTCGCATGCTAACCATTCCTGATTTCCAAGACGGGAAATCACATGATTGAAGGCTCAGATGTTTTCACCAGGCGCTCTTCGCGGTGGGGGTGTTTTTAGGGAAAGGTTCCGGCCGCCACCATGCCAATGGAAATGAAGTTTCACTGGATAAAAGGCCAGACACTAGTGGTCTGCTCATGCACGGCGAAGCGACAAGCAGATGCGTCGTCTGTGTCCTCATCAAGCTATGTGTACCTTGGCCTATTCCAAGGGACCCTATTGTACCATTCATCTAGTGGACTTTCTCCCAGCAGATATTATGCAGAACTGGAGCCTGTAAATGATCAAAGGGTTAGAATATGTCGGTTGATCTGACGCTTCTTGCTTTTTCAAAAAAGTTTCCGATTAAAGGAAAAGCCTGTCGGCTGGGAACTCACAGCAAGCTGTGGAAAACGTATGCGTATGTTTGGGACTCTTCCCGTGGATGAGATTAACAAGGAATAAATTAAACGAACAAACAAAAATGGCATGGCGTCCAAATTAATCTGCGCATCATGCTATGCAAGAAATCACTCCAAAAAATTGTCTTCCTAGACATGAAAATACCCTGAAAACTAAATTGGGGGATCATAAAACTTAAGAAAATAAAAGGAAACAGGAACGTTCTTTTTGTTTTGAATAAGAAGAAGAAGAAGAAGAATAAACACACGATAGAGTTTTTTGGATTACAAGGTCGCTAGAAATCCTTGGGATCCCAGTCTTGATAATCTAGACCGTTCATCTACATTCTAAACATAAGAGAGTCACGGCCATCAATGATGAAAATTAACCTCTCATGCAAGAGCGAACGAGAAGATGCTTTCTTAGTACCTTTCTTCAAGCCATTTTGTATCTATGCTTAGATCTTTCTGATGGGTTTCTTGCAGAATACAAGAGGCAACCCAACGCTCTCGAGATGAAAGATCTGGATCGTTAGGTGCATGGATTTCAGATGCCTTGCGCAAGACCGCACATTCACAGCATAAGCAGCGCGTCGAGGTAAGGGGCCATCAGTTCTTCCAAAATCGCCTTCGACTTCCCGCCGCTGCTGCTGCGTTGGCCACTCCACCACCATCTTCAAAACGACAGCCCGCTACCACGATGCGGCGTATATGCAAGGAACTGCGCGGTCTTGAGCAAAATCTTGAAACAGCTGCCCCCAACATCTTCAAAGTAGCCTAGACCTGCATAAGGAATTAAAAATGGAACAGAAAAAAGTTCTTTGTTAGAAAGAAGGCAAAATAAAGGCTTTCTTTTATGCTAGAATCTAAAACATGACAAGAATGAGAGCCGAAAAGAAAGGAATGGTGTTTGGTGACGGAGGAAAGGAGGGATTTTGGCTGTATTTATAGGAAAAGGATGAGGAGATCCAGAGAAGAAAATCTGCCCACGGACTAGCTATGCCTGCAGTTCAATATTACTCGTCCATCTTTTAAGTCTGGAAAATTTATCAAACTCACATGCACATGCGGCCTGAGTAGCGACGGGGATGCAGCGGAATGTGGCGGATTTTCCGGATGATTAGTAATAATAATATAGAGTGGCCACCAACTGTTTGATTAAAGAAGTCAGAAAAAAAAAAAATGCGTCGGTCTACAATTTGGTATCTGTGCACATGTTTTGATAATGGGACTGAAGCTGCTAAACACTAGTTATATTCATGAAACCAAGGTCTTAGAAAAATAGAAAATAAAATATGCAATATATAATATGCTAAAATTTTTAAATACAAAACTATGATATTATTTTCTAATAAACAAAAGAAGAGTAGAGAAACTTAGCTTAGGAATATCGGTAAGGAGGCCTCAGATGCAAACAATTCTTCAAAAGTTCAAAAAAATCACTCAAAAAATCTCTTAAGGAACTCTCTTAATTTCTCCCTCCTAATTTTTCTATTTTTAAAGGAGAAAGGGTCCTCCTTGTAACTTTTCTAAAACTTGTATTTCTTGATTTCTAAAAAAGACGTGGTTGATAAAATAAACTTAAAGATAAAAATGATATCAAAATCAGATAAGGATAAAATTTTAAAATCATATTAGAATGATTATCTAAAATTAATTTTTCCTTAAGTAATTTTTATGCTTTATACTTGCATAATTTCAATACTAAGAACAATTCTACAAGTCTCATTGGGAATATAAATTTGATTGGAATGGAAATGAATGCAAATGTCAATAACACAGGGATGATGTTGGTAATAAAATCAATAAAGTTAAAAAAAATTAAAAAAAATAATGATTGAAAGCATAATCAATCATAAAATTAGAATTGTTATGAAAAATACATGTTCAATCAACCTTTAGAAAATAAATTTTTTTATACCAATTTATTGCATATAGCCCTTGCACATTGATTAAAAGCTTGAAGTTTATTTGAATTATATGTGTGAAAAAGCTGCTAAAGTGGTGAATCTTTTTCGGGTAGAATAAGCTCATTTAACAAAATATCACAGGTAGCAAAATTAGATTAAGCATGTGGGGGAAAAAACTCCTTAGGTGGTGCATGTCTTGTCATCTTGGGATAAAACTTGCCGATTTAACCCATCACGTTGATAATCACCCCCTTATTGTCAATGTTGCACTAATAACATTTCTAACAATGGT
>JAYJMB010001287.1:2426-16861 GCA_036873735.1 Pouteria campechiana
CATGCTCTAGATTCATCTTATAATTCATAAAATCAGATATTATATCTATAGGGGTCTTCAAGAATTCCTTATTCATAGTGACTATATGCAACACAAATGAAAGTACACATTAATAAGAAAAAATATGTAATATTTTCAGAACATATAAAAAAAAGAACTCAAACACAAAATCTGACCCTTTCATTAGACTCAAAGCATCCAAAAATATAGAAAATGACTATTTATACGTCTAAATCAGAGTTCGTTGTCAAAATTACATTAAAAATAGTTTGGACAATCCTAATGGTGGCATGTGTCACCATTGGGCCACCACCATCGGTCGTAGCCAGAGCCGCTGCAGGCCTAGGTCTAGGCGAGAGCCTAGGCCTGGACTCTTAGCTTGTGTTCACGACCCATTTGCACAAGCCTAGTAGGGGGTTTTTGCAAATTAAAAATTAGGTTCATTTCAAAAAAGAGGAAAAATATAGGGACCTTTTTTAAATTAAAAACAAAAATAATCTTCTTCCCCATTTGTTCATAGCGATGGCGGAAAGAAAGAAAATGTCTTGAAGAAAACCCATTTTAGATTCACAGTAAATTCATTTCGAGTAGGGATTAATTAGAAAACCAAAAAGCATTTAAGGTTCTGGTACCATTGTTAACTTAAAATTTTGGAAAATCTTAACGTGCAGAAGATGGATGGAATTGATCGTTGTCTCTTAAGTTTTTCATTTTCTCTCTCGTTAGTCACACGTGAAATCATAATGAAAATCACACACTGATCACCACCTAAATGTCTTTTGAGAGATAAGCTCTGAATCCCTCCATTTTCTCCATGCACCATTGCCTTCCTCAACCCATCTGCATTGCCCCCATTTATAGACAGGGAAGGGAGATGGTCGGATGAACAGCCATGCCAATTGACAGTGAAATGATGCCTCTCATGGCGTTTCAAATTGTTGTGTTTCAAAAACCCCATCCTGAGTATATAACATCCAACAAGAATATAAAAAATCTTATGCTGACTAGTTGGATAGAAATAAAGTTTAATCTATTGATTCCACTTTTTAAATTTTATTTGAATTTATTTATAAAAAAAATATCTTTTTATTTTTATTTATTTATTTTATAGTTGACAATTTTCGCAGGATATATCTTTTGTGCATTTTTTCCTTTCCAACTCAATGGGTAAATTGCAATTAGATATTGCGCGTGCGTGCGAGAACGCACATTCGCTCCTGCCACTGAATACAAAATCAAAGCGTCTGACAAGTCGTTTTACAACTTTTGAAGTGTGAAACGGAGAGCGATACATGCACCAGTCGCTCACGTCACCGTCGCAACAAAGTCAGGACCACTTCCACTCGCCTTTTTCCCTGCTCGTGGGTGGCTCTAGCGAATTTCCGAATCCAACCTTTCCCTTTCACAGCTCGACTATTATCATTGTCATGGGAAGTGTAGCTGGGAGAAATATGCAGCGCCTTGCGCACCCGCCAAAATGACACACGGGCCAGGCGTGTTCGTGTTGATCGACCATTCAAATTCAGTCATATAAGGTAACTGCATGGTTTAGATTGGATTTTGAAAGGCTTGGATCTATCTTCAATCAGAGAGGGCTAGAGCGGAATGCCCCAGGGGAAAAAAAATTTGGAAGCCTTCCACAACATCGTAGAACCCCAGCTCATGGTGGAGTATGCGCATGCTCATTATTATCCTTACATAATGCAGAGAATTTGGTGCTGATCCTTTCCGTTGATTTGTAGTCTATGGTAGTGATTATAAGTCTGGAATAGAAACAGAGATGATCAACCGATCAAATCAATCCGACGGGAAAAACGAAGACGGGAGCGACTGGTAGCAGTGGGAAATTCAATTGCAACTTGCGCGAGTTCGATGAGTGTCAGATTGGCAGCGTGAATGTTGGGCCCACTACAGGTGTAGGCTAACAGGGCATGCGGTCTGCGGCTGAGCGGCGAGCGACCATGGGTACGTTGAGATTCCGACAAGCTTCGGAAAAGTTGGGGAGGAGAGAGAGAGAGAGAGAGATGCGTGTTATGGACGTCTGAAGGTTATTTGGGTCATGGAAATTTGGCTTGGTGTGTTTTTGGGATTTTTTTTTTTTTTTTTTTTGAATCTTCTACGATGCGTAGGAAGAAATGTTGGACGGTCATATATTTTTCTGGGTATGGTAAAAAGAATGAGAATATCAACCAAACATCAAAATCTTTGTGCCATGATTGCCAATAACCCGTATAAACAATGTAATATACTTTTACATTTGTGTGTGAGAAAAAGAAGAAGATGGACAGTTTGAATAAATTATCTTAAATCGCATCCAGCCCCTGCATAGCATATTGCTGCTCTCAAAATAAAGATAGAAAATATACAAGGAATGAGAGGATGCGTGCATTCTCAATCTTCATTGTTCTTCCAAACAGGTGCTGTTTTGGGAACCTCTAGATGTTTCCATTATTCCTCCAACCAAGTGTTGTTCTGATGATTTGAGGGTGTGTTTGGACAGTGGCTTTTGACGGGAAGCGTATTGGAAAATATAAGGTGGTGTAGGAATGAAAATAAAACAGATAAAAATTTTAGGTGGATGATTTATAATTAAAATATAGATAATAAAATAGATTATTGAAGAAAAATGAGTTTCTAATATTATACATACATATATAACTCTTTGATTGACAAGGAAAATATTTGTACCAAAGAGCAAGTGTCTTGACGAAAAACCCATGAAAATCTTCACATATAATCCATTTGAATTGAAATGTATAGAAAGTACATTTGTAGAAAAGTAATATTTTACCTAACAAAAATGCTGAAATTGTCTCTACAAATTAAACATGAGAGGACCCATAGCGTCAACATCTATGCACAGTACATTTTAATAATTTAATAGTCACAAGCTTTTTTTTAATTCTATCTTTTCATTTTTTAAATAAAAAAAATATCCATATCATTTCTATTCTGCCATCCTGGAAAAGAGAGGACCAGATCTTCAGAAGGCGCGCCTGGTTCTATTTGACAGGCAGAGCTTTTACGCAATTGAGGCCCCACAATGAACATAATTAGAGCCTAACTTTCTATTGATTATTCTTTCTAATTTGAAGCGCCTGAAAAATCACAGTCATTAAATTTTTAAATCAGCTAAATTGAGTAACTTGTATAGATATGATCTCAGCCATTGATATATAAACATTATTTAGATATATTATTATTTATATTTTTAATCAAATACATAATTTAGATATAAAATATCAATATACCCTCATATTTAAAGAAACTATAATGATAAAATATAAAATAGGCCACATTTTTTGAAAATAAATAATAAGCCATCCATTACCTAGTTTTGGGGTAAAAATTTTAAATTTAAAATAAGAAAATAAATAATGTAAATTTTACCAATGAAATGTATGAAGTACACTTATCTGCTGGTTGTACATGGAGCTTCCAATCTACTTGATCTGAGCTTCTCTCCCATCCAAGTCGTCGGTCACAGCCATGGTTCAACTAAAAGATGATGGGAAATGATTTCATTGTGGTGTTACCGTGAAAATTTTCACACAAATGGTTTATTTATACAACGCAGGCATTACTAAACTACTACTTTAAGGAATACCTCGCACAGAGTATCTCATAAAATGTCAATTTCATACCTGTACAGTCAAACTATTATACACAAGAAACTAAACCCACACATTGCTTGGACTCACAAGTTGCATTGTGATGACAATGACAATATGAACAGGTACACACATATTTCCACTATTATGATATGTCAATATCATCATTCCATACATGCTTGATATACATAAAGTTTGAAGCTTTTAAAATTATAATTCATATAATTATGACACCACATATCAAAAAGGAAATTAACATTTAATTATCACATCAGCTTAGTTTCTTCCGATCATAAGCCCCAACCCCATGTTGGGCTACGTCTTTTGACCTTTCAACTAAAAGCCATAAAGAAAACGGGGTGAGTTTAGGCGAACTCAGTAAGCAAGTAAAACGGTAAACAACAGTAAGTAAATTAAATCAATACAAGTAAACAATAAAATGGTTAACTAATCATAATGGGTCTGATGCATATGTTCTTATAATTCATGACTAGGCTCATCGACAGCCTCACGCCCTTATAAATGGGGGATACATGCCCAAGCCCTTAGTCAATGTTCAACTGCTAACACATGTATCGTTATTACATTAGGATCATATGACATTTCATTCATATATATTCGATATCAACAAAGCACTATCACCCTAGCATCATCCGAGTCAGCCTTATCATTAACACATACTCACATGGCGTCATTGGAGTCAATGTTATCATCAAGGCATCCTCACATGGCATCATTTGAGTTAGCCTTATCATCAAGGCAACCTCACATGGCATCATTCAAGTCATAGTCAGTTTTTATAGAAATCATCATTTATATACCTCACCCATCTCCTTTTTTAGTATGCGATTGGTTTATTCCTATAACCCTAGCCACAAATGATGTTGGATTCATGGTAGCATTATTGTTCCCTCCTATACCATCTTACCTTCATTGCAACTCAGGGAGTTCAAGTTTACCTGCCCCACTATTGAGGGAGTCAAGTAGAGTAAATATATGGTATGTTTTATTTTTGTACAACATAAAATGGCCATACTATTTCATAGTCATCTCATGTCCATAACACCTGGACCTTATCATATTACATCTTGCCTGTGCCACCCAAGCTATTGCATCAAGCCTGTGCCACTCAGGCTATGTTATATCATATCAAGCCTGTGTCACTTAGGTTATGTCATATCATATCATATTTTGGTTTATCCATGCATATCATATATATGTCATCTTCATGCCCTCCTAGCACTATCATGGTCATCTTAATCAGTGCTATCTAGGCACAATTATAGCCATTTCATGTTTCTTCACAACCAAAACAATTGATCAAAAATAATAGGATTGAAGTTTACAACAAATGCATTGAAATCTATGATTCATTCATGCACTTATTTTTCCATTTGAACAAGTATCATTGTATCCCATTTCTAAGATTAACTCATGGAAATATATCATCTCATCATTTCAAATGAAAATACATTATAAGATACAATGTTCAAATGTGTTTTTTAACCCCAAAAAGATCATATCAAGTCCTCTTAAAAAAACCCCACAAAATCCTGGAAAATTACCAAAAATATATTGGTACATTATAGCAGTACTGTAGCAGCGCTACACTGTAGTAGCGTCGCACTATAGCAGCGCTGTGCCTCCACCTTTTGAGCTACAGCTCCAAAATCTGCTGCCCATTTTTGCTGTAATTGGCCCCATTCACTTGGGCTTTATTTTAACTATTCATATAGGTTTTCTAAGTCACATACACACTTTTTCTTGGTTTCATTTAATATTTTATCATCCAAATACTCTCATATATCACATGATTTAATCATTCTCCTTGCAAGTCATGAGGACATGCATGAAAGTCACATTCAAATAAACTATTGTAACCCATATAACAAAATCTACTCCAATTTTCAAATAAGCATACAACCAATGAAACATATATTTGCATTTCCACTTCAAGTCTAAGGAAAAATGCCTTAGTTAATCATTTTGTATCAAGTTTTCAAACAATACTTGGAGTTACCTTGGAATGCAATCATCAATCAAATCAATTAAACATTGATAGCAAAAAAGCCAATTTCCACAATAACATATAGAAGTTTGTCATTTCTTCATGAATTAGTTAATCCATACATCGAAATTCAACTTCCATAACCAACACATGGAAAAACATCATTTTATTATTTCAAACCAAAATACAATGTAAGAAACAACATTCAAATATGGTGCCCGAAAGGAAAATCATGGAATAAGCACTATCCTTACTCATTTCACATTCATGTGCATCATGCTAGGAACTTACTTATGTGTCATTCTATCCTTTTTATATTTAATTTCCAAACATCAAGCCATACAAGTCAACTTATTTAAACATGATCAAGGCATAATATAACAATTTTATCCAAAATAAAAATATAATGCTTGTAATACATAATCATGAAAATTAAACTCAATTACCTAAAGAAAGTAAAGCTACTTACCTCTATAATAATAATCACACCCTCTTAAGCCTCAACCTCTGTAATTCCAAGTTCAGTACCATCATCTATAACTCCTATGCATATCACATGTGTCCCATTAGCATTTCCATGTCCGTTTAGTTTACCAATCTTTAATAGCTTAGTGCAGAGTTCAAGCTCATAAATTAGCCCTTCTAGGGTTTACTCAATTTCCCCATTTAAATCCTAATCAAGAGGAGATTAATGGTTCAATAGCAAGGGTTAATGGCAATACACTCTTCTTGATGTCATTGCATTAAACATCCGATAGGCAACTTTCAAATTCCCAATTTCTAGCCACTGACAATTTGGAGTTTCATTCCCAAATGACTAATTAACATATTTTAACATGAGTTATACCTCAATTAGCATTCACATCTCAATTTATGCTTTGATTCTCATTTTTTCCATTTTTCCAACCTTCCAAACCTTATTTCTGTATAAAACATGCCCCATGAGGCCTAATTCAAAAGTTTCACATAGCAAAACTTATATATATATATATATGAAAGAATCACTTACTTGTCAATTTCTCTAGATCAATTTGCACAAAAACTTGCTATAGAGTGATTTTTCCAAATTTTCTTATGTTTCCAACACTCCGAACTTGCCAAATTCGGCATTTTCGCTACTTTGGGTGGTTGCACTACGCTCTGCCATCGATTTTCCCTATTCCACTCATCAAAATCTATCAAAATCTGGAACTTCCACAAAGAGTTGGGATGTTTAGGAGGGTTGAAAATGTTGGAATGGGTTTGGAAGGGCTGGTGGAGCATTTTAAGCTCCTCCACCCACTATGCTTTGGTGACACACCGAGGCACATGCCATGTGCCCCATTTTTCATCAATTTTGTCGCATTTTCAACTTCATTCTATCTGATAGACTATTAAGCATATATCATTAGTCATGCTCTTCATGATTTTATCAATTTATATTGTTAATTTCTCTATATTTTCATTAAACATACATGCACCATTCATTTTTAACTAAAGGAATAAATTTACCCATACCTTAAAATTTTATGGCATCACAATTTAAGACCCGATTCAATTTATAGATTAAATGTAATGCATCTATCATATGTAGCACTATTTATTTAATTATGATTAAAAAATAATCTTAATTAAAGATTTAAATAAGTCAACAAATTTATCTCATTTAAAAGTAAATATGCCCTTATCAAAATGATCAAATTAGATTTTTATTTAATAATTAAATTAAGTTTAAATTAAAAGGTTTCATAAATGCTTATTGTAAAACCAATACCATGGAATCATTTCTTTAATTATAAACCTTTTACTCTAGGTCATTCTTAATGATTAAAAGATAATCGTATCCATCTATAAGTTTTATCATTATTTATTTAGGTAAGAACCTAAACTTCTTCTAATTAAAGATTTCTATAAATCACAAAATTAAAATTATTTGAAGGTGAATATTAACCTATTAAAATTTATATAATTGCTTAATAAATCTAGAAACATTTTATTAAATATTTATACCTTTGAAAATGTTCTTCAAAAGATCATTTATGCTTGAGGATGAATTTGATCTAGTCTATATGTCATTAGAAACCTCAAATGGATCATTCATGCATAAATTTTATATGATGGCAATTACCAAAAAATTATTTCCTAAAATAATAAGGGCTTGTCTTGATGCATTTGAAACAGGGTGCATTAGAAATATAAGTCTTTTAAATTCTTTTTAAGATTAATTTAAATTTAAATTATTTTATTTTTTTCATTATTATTTATATTTTTATCAATCATATTAGTATTTTTAATTGTTTTGTCCCCTATTTTATTGACATTTAAGAGTATTTAGAATAAACTTTTTTAACAAAGTCCTCTCTCAAATACACCTTATACAAAAAGAACTTAATAACTAATTAATAAGCTATATGAGGCTCACCAAGGAGGGATGTTGGTGGTAGGAAGGACATGCATTAATGCTAGTCTATTGGATTATACTAATTTCCTCGACCAACACCCCACCCCACAACAGCCTAGTACAACCCACCTTTTATTGGTAGGGCATACGTGTTAATGTTGTTAAGCCTCACTAAATGGGGTACGAATCCAGTAGGGTTAATTCAAACCTAGCCTTATTTGTGGTTTAGGTTAATCCAAACTTCTAAATTTTGAGTCAATTGACATCTATCATACTTAGACATTTGATATATTTAATATGTTAATTAATTTTAATAAATATGCTTATAAATTAGGGGTCTTAATATATAAATATTAAAAATAAATACATAAAGTTAAGCATGTTAAAGGGGAGTCTAAGATAGTTTAGCTTTCAAAAAATAGGATAGAGGTGAGATTAGGTTTTAAAACTATTACCCTAATAATAGCAGGTGGATTACTGATTAAATAAGATTTTTTTAAATTTATTAAAAATGGTGCAATTTCACCTATATTATCTTGGCCTAACCCAATTTGTAATTTGAGTAGCATTTTTCAATCTAAATATGAATTGGATCTCTTAGCGTAACTAGCAAACTTAAAGTTTGCGCTAATTTAGGCTTTTAAAGAAGGTTGCAACGTGGTCTAAGAGCTAGCTTTTGTTTTTTTTGGCTCTTTTTTTCTAATTACTTCACAATTTTTGATAACAAAATCTATAGGTGTAATTATCTGCAATGATTTATTTTTCTTTTTCTATGGTGAGGCAAAAGGACTATTATTTTTTCGCTTATGCTAATGTCTTCTCTGCACACTGTAGTACAATTTCAAACTTTTAGAAAGCACATAAAAAATTACTTTTTCTTCTCAATTTAAGAAATTGTAATATATATATATATGTATTTTGGTCACACCCAAATTGCTCTTTAGAAATCTGACACAAAGATCTTATAAGATAGAGAAAATGTTAGATGGCACCGGGAGTTGTCCCAACATGAGCAATTCAATGCTCAAGTTAGTAATAGAACCTTAGAATGAGTATATGTAATAGAAAGAGCTTATGTCCTCGTACTTGGATTTTTATAGTTAGGTTGGTGCATTAGGTTAGTGAGGTTTCCTTTTTAAAGAGGTATTCTTTAGAATTATCAATTTTTCAATCCTATTAGGAGTCCTTATAGCGATCTTGGTTCCAGGCAAAACCACACAAAACATATGAAGTTGTATTGAGGTTAGAATAAGTCTTCTAGCGGAATTGGAGTCATATAATGCTCAAAAAGGTGTGGCAGAATTTGCCTTCCTATTTTGCTTGATCATTTGTGTCTACTTTAATTAGGTTCAAATGTCATATAATACTTTTATGGAGATCTACTTCCATTATTTTTAATTCATCTATTCCAATGCCTTTTGTTTGGATGACGCCTCTAAATGCTTCTATTTGAATGACATAATGCTTCTAATTACCTAATACTTCTGTTTAATTATTACTTTATATCCCTTGGCATGCTCAATTGTTAGACACTTCCATGCTGTACCCAATGTTCCCTTACGATGGGTGCTTCCGCTATGTGGATGTAATAGGGATCGAAGATGTAGCTTAGCCAAAAATGGTAATTGAACTAATTGAAAGGACCTAGTAGTTTGAAACTTTCTCTTACCATCTCATTGTTATCTTGCACTATGTCATAAAATTTCCAAATATGCTCCCCATGATGTTGTTGAGCACGACGTCTTAAAGATCCTTCCTTAAGCCCACATATCATGCACACCAATCAATTCAATTCAATGCAAGCACTACCATAAACATTAGCTAACGCCAGAAGGTGTTACCCTAGTGCATGTATTTACGTCACATCCAAAATGATGCCTACAAGCAGTAGATGACATGACACCCAACTTTTGGAGCCGCCCAGGCTTGATAAAAATGACATTATCTTATCATCACCCTTCAATTGTATTATAGTATCAAACCATGTGTTTGAAATTATAGTATCAGATTTGAGTAGGCAGGCGGTGAGTTGGGGTGATGTGAAATTTTCTTTAGCAGTGTGAGGGTCAAATGTGACGACAATGGGAGAAGAGACAAGACTGCAAGCAATGAATTGAGTAGTAACTTGGAAGCCATTGATGAGAGGCCAAGCCAAGTTGTCACTTAGATAAAAGAGGCTATAGAAGATGGGTAAGCTCGAGGTCTAAGAATGCTAATTGAGCCAATTTGGTGTGTTTGTTTCTTCATGTAATGCCTCAAGTAGCAAACCGTATAAATAGTCCCATGGAGAGAAATGTTAGAGTAGGACAGAGCCATCACAGAGGCTTTGGGTGCTTATGAAAGCTGGGAAAAACCTACCAACTTATATCCTTTAGGTAGAAGTCTTTGTATCCTTAGTCTTTTTTTATTCATGATCTTTTCCACAATGCTTTTGTATCCCTTAGTCTTCTTTGTTTGAGTTCAGGTCACTAAAATCCCTTCCTTTATAGGTTTGGGTTCTAGAGGTCCCTTTCTTTGCCTTCCTCTAGGTAAGGCCTCATGGGACCACTTCCATGTTGATCCTTGTGGGGATGCTTCTATATTGGGCCTTGTGAAGTCACTTTTGTATTAGAGCCTTGTAAGGCAACTTCCATGTCGGGCCTCATGGGGCTACTTTTGTGTTGGTCCTCATGGGGATGCTTCCGTGTTGAGCCTCATGGGGCTATGTTAGTATCGAAGCCTTATGGGAGCTCTTCATGTTGAGGCCTCATAGGGACACTTCCTTGTTTATGCCTCAAAATTTCTTCCTATTGCAAGTTTAGGTTATGATCTTTAAGTTTGTACCCTGAAATTTCCCTTTTTATTACAGGATTTGGTTGTTGTCTTCAAGTTTTTTGTCTCAAAATCCCTTCCTATTGCAAGTTTGAGTTTTCATCTTCATATTTTGTTCCCCAAGATTCCTTCTTATTACAGGTTTGGATTCTAATTTTTCTATTTTGTACGCCAAAATCTCTTTCCATTGCAGGTTTGGATTTTAGTCCTCTAAAGCATAAGCATAGGATTTAGTTATTATAGGTAATGCTCACCTTATGGTTGCTTTGAGGCAAGAGTAAAGACAAATATAATGAAAGATATTTCATTAATGAAAAGAAATATTTTGTAAAAAATATTGAATATAATATAAATATGAGTGAGAAAATTGTAGTTATAAATTTATCTAATTTATTGATAATACATCCATAAATGCTTGGTATTTTAAGTCCTTGAAATGTTTCTTCTATTGAGTAGTTATAGTCAATAAACCCTGTTGTTTGAGACTTTGTTGAATAACCTATTGAGAACAAGTATTTGGATCCATCTACATGGTCAAAGATGGTTAGAAACATTTTACAAGAATTCTCAAATGTAATATGAATATTCAAGATATGGAATTTTTAATTATAAATTAATTTTCTTAGTTTAAGCTCACCTTCCAATAAGAATAGTTCCACTCATAGTTGTTAAAGGCATGCTTGGGCATGAGGTAATTTAAGGCGCAATCATAGTGCCTAGGGCTAAAGCGAGGTGCTTTTCATTAGGCGCATCAAAGGCGTGCCTTACTATGCCTTTTATCCAGTTGTAAGGCACACATTTATAATGCCTTTCAATCAACTATGTTCAAGGCAAAAAATAAAAATAAAAACTTCTTGGAGGCAATGATGTATAGTTGGCTTCTTTGGGTTTGTAGCAAAATGGACAAAATCTTAAGGTCAAAAACTTGTTGGTAATGTTCCACACTTCCACCACTTCTACCAATAAGATGCAAAATGTGCTGAGTTTCATAGTGAACAGGCTTAGGTGTTTCGTCTTTGCCACTACTTTGTTAAACATGTGTGTTCCATGTGTCAAAGGGCCTTTTCTTGATTAGCTAGCTTTATACCAACACGACAATAAATAAATAAAATAAAATAATATTAGTTTAGCTTAACTGGTAACAAAGGGCTAGAAAAAGAAATCTTAATTTAGAAATACTTTGCTTTATCATATGTTGTGGTGTTGTGATGTGATACATAAATGCATATATTTATTTTTTTAGCTTTTAAACTTTGAGTTGTTTATGTTCAATGTTGAATCTTGAAACTCTAGTTTATTTTTTGCTTTTTAAATGCATATAATGTAATTTTTATATGCTTTGTTTCTTTTTTGGTGATAGTATAATAAAAATTTTTATGATTTTTATGTAATGTATATCTTGCTTCGCTTGGGCGTAAACCTCATTCGTGCACCTTGTGCCTAGGCTCCAAAACCTTTGTGCCTTAGTGTGCCTAGCACCTTAAACAACTATTGTTCTACTTGATGTTAATCCACTTATATTAGATTAAAATTTTTCTGAATGTTAGATAATTAGCTTCCATTGTGGCATCTCTCTCGTGCCTTCTTAGAAGCTCCCCTCTTTTTGAAGGAGCATCTTCCCTCTTATTGTTTCTACCTTCTCTTTTTCGTCAATTGTTTGCCACATAACGCTATAGTGTACCTTTTCTGAATAGACTTTCAATTTTTTTTTTATTGTCTACAATCTTTAGTGTTGTAACCTCTGTATTTGTGGTAGAGATAATAATTTTGCGATTCTTGTCTTCTGGGGTTCAGTCTTAGTGGGCAAGGTTGAGGAAGGTAGCTTTAGTTTTTTATTTCCTGGTAAATGTAATTGTGAGGCCTAATCAAGGGAATATAGTTTTCATACTTCTCTCTCTCTCTCTATCTCTCTTGGGGGGGGGGTTCTCTTTCTCTTTTGGATGATTCTCCTTCCTAGTGTAGGGATCTTCTACAGTTGTCTCCTTCAATAAATTCTACATCAATGTGTTTGTTTAAGGCTTTTGTGAGTTTAGAGAAGCTTTTAGGCAATTTCAAATAAAAATGATATGTAATTTGTTTATTTTTTTATCCCATTTTGTAGAGCGAACATTGGTATAGTATAGTCTAATCAATTAATATTTAGAGTAAGCCGATTCAATCTATCAATGCACTCTTGAAGGGACTCGCCCTATTTTCTGTCTGACCGCGTAGTCTTCTTTTATCAACACTAGCCTCTGAAGTTGACTAGAAAGTGCCTTTGCAAGTCTCTAAAAGTGCTTATGGATCCCAGATCCAATGTTCGATACCATAAGAGTGCCACTCCTTTTAGTGTAAGTTGGAAGGCTTAGCACTTGATAGCGTCGAATGCTCCCACGAGATTTATCTAACCATCATACCTCGACAAGTGGTCTCCTGGGTTTTTTGTTTCATCATATGCATCTATATGGAAGACTTTGAATCATTTTATTAAGAGCCCTTCCATAATTCCCTTTATGAAGGGAAGTTATTCAATTAGTATCCCATATTTTGTATGACTTTTTGGGATTTTCTTCTCTAGCCCTTCCATCCTTTCCTTCAAGAGTTTGTGAGCTTCTATCTGTGTAAAAGATTGTGCTTCGTTATCTCCTAGATATGGATTTTGTCGCACATCCACTTATCTTTCAACCAATTTCCTTGCAACATTGGTAGATCTGGCTGGTTGATTGATAATTCCTTCAATGTTTTCATTCATAGAGAAGAGAATCTCCTTAACCTCATGAAGCCTAGTGTGGGTTATATAGAAGTTGTGTCACTTACTATTCCCATGTTAAACACAACATCCAAAATCGGCTTTTGCATAGGTGTTGTTACTAGTCTTGCGCCTTGTGAGAGCACTAGAAGTTTAGGCCTTACTCGGTAGCCAATTTTAGGATTTTTCTCAGTTCCAAAATCTTTTTAGGGATTTACTAGGGCTCCGACTTTAACCACAGGGGTTTTGTGTGGATGTTGTATGGGTAATATTAGAACAAAAGGTTATGGAAGGGGGGTACCTCTTTGGTAGAAGAGAAGCATAATTTCCAAGGAGTTCCTCTATTGTTGCAACATCTTCTAAGTCATGAGGTTGTTCGTTGGCAACAGTTATTCTAAATGCATGTATGTTTTGGAAGTAAGCATGATTTTCTATGAGCTACCTTAGTTGGCCGCTGGAGATGGATTGTCTCCTATCGAGAGAATGATTGAAGGAAAATTCATGATGCTAGGATATCCATCCAATATGACTTAGTTGATTAATCTTCCACAAATAATACTAATGTTTGGGTTGCACCTAAACTACTCTCCAAAAATCCAACACGAAAATCCTATAAGATAGAAAAAATATTATAGGGCATCAGAGGTGGTTTTGGTGTGAGTACTCCAATGCTCAAATTAGTAATAGGACCTTAGGAGGGGATATATATAATAAAGAGAGCGTATATCCACAAGGTGTGCATTCCTAGATTTTTATAGTTAATCTTGGGTTGGTGCACTAGGATGGTGAGGTTTCCTCATTAAAGAGGTATTTTTATGAATTATATATCCTTTAGTTTTATTGGGAGTCTTTCTTGAAGTGGTTCTGATTCCATGCGAAATTGTGCAAAGCCGTATC
>JAYJMB010001288.1:0-16858 GCA_036873735.1 Pouteria campechiana
GTATATTTAGGGATCAAATAGGTGCAAAAGATGAAGTATTAGGAGAATAAAATATGACATTTTGCATTCTCATCAGGCTCCGCGCAGTATCTTGCTAACATAGTATATGGGCTTTTGTTGTTGACCTTTTTCTCTGAATAAAACGGCTTCGATAGTCTCGGATTCGGCTGCAAGATAGAGGGAGAGAGTTTTTCCTCTTTTGGGGGCACTTAGTAAAGGGAGGGAGGCGAGATATACTTTAAGTTCTTCGAAGGCCTCCCGTGTTTCTGCACTTATTTCATTTTTGCCTGGATCTGTATTTGCCTCTCTACGGAGATTTTTGAAGAATGGGAGGCTTCTTTCAGCGGATTTTGAAAGGAACCTGTTGAGCGCTATTAACCTCCCGGTCAGTCATTAAAGATCTTTAATATTTTTAGGCGCTGCCATGTCTCGGATGGCTTGAATCTTTTCTGAATTTGCCTCGATGCCTCTCTGGGATATTAAGAAGCCCAGCAGCTTTCCTGATTCTACTCCAAATGCGCATTTTTGGGGGTTCAACTTCATTTTGCACTCTCAAAGGGTTTTGAAGGTTTCCTTCAAGTCTTGAATGTGGTGGGTTTTGATTTTGCATTTGACCACCATGTCATCGACATATGCTTTCATATTTCTTCCTAGTTGATGTTTGAATATACTGTTTATCATCCTTTGATAGGTTGCCCCTGCATTCTTCAAACCGAATGGCATTACCTTGTAACAGAATGGTCCTACATCTATGATGAAGGCTGTTTTTTCCTGGTTTGGCTCGTGCATCCAGATTTGATGATATCCGGAGAAAGCGTCCATAAAGGAGAGTAGCTCATAACCTTATGTGGAGTCTACTAGTTGGTTGATGTTGGGAAGAGAGTAACTGTCCTTGGGACAGGTTGTGTTTAACATCGTAAAATCTACGCACGTGCTCAATTTGTCGTTTGCCTATATTACCATTACCACATTAGCAAGCCATTCCGGATAATGTATGAGTCTAATGAACCCTGCTTCAAGGAGTTTGTTTACTTCTATCGCAATGGCTTCCTTCTTTTCTGGGGAAAAAAAGTCACTTCTTTTGCCTCATTGGTTTGTGGTTGTCGTCGACTGCTAGTTTGTGGAAGGTGATTGATGAGTCTATTCCGGGCATATCTGAGGGTTCCCATACGAAGACATCCGCATTCTCCCTTAGCAGGTCGACCAATTCCTCTCTTAGCGGTGATTTTAGGGCGGAGCTGATTCGAATGATCTTTTCTTAGGATCCGTTTGTTAATAGGACCGTAACCAGAGGCTTTATCGGCTCATTACGGGTGATTTGTTGTTCATCCCTGTTATCCATGGTGTCTATTTGCATGCTTTTCGACATTCCTTCCTTCATTGAGATTTTATAACATTCTTGGACGATCTTTCTGTTGCCTTTGGCTATACCAACCCCTTTTCCGACTAAAAATTTAACTACAAGGTGGTAAGTGGATGCAATAGCTTTTATCTTATTGAGGCCTAGGCATCCCAAAATGGAGTTGTACGGTGATGGGATGTCGACTATCAGGAAATCCAGATGGGTTGTTACTTTTTCTGGGTCATCTCCCATCGTAAATGGGAGGTTGATAATTCCTTTTGGAAAGACACCTTCTCCTGTAAAGCCGGTTAATCGCCCTGTATAAGGTTGTAGCTTTTTCTTTGAGATCTTCATTTTTTCATAGCAATGGTAGAAGAGGATGTTTGCTGAGAACCAGCCTGTCAACCATGATTCTTTTTACTTGGTAGTTCTGGATGATGACCGATATAACCACCACGTTATTCTGGGGGTCCTCTCCATTCGAATTATCTTCTTGTGAGAAGATGATCGGAAAGTCTTCTTCTTCCTCTCTCTTTCTTTTGGGGCTACTTTCCACTGTGTTTACTAAAGTAGGGGGATGGTTTACTGAGCCACCGGATATCACATTGATGGTTCCTGCCGTGGGTTGATTATCTTCTGTTGTAAGGTCCTTCTCTCTCTCTTCTCGCCCCCTACCCTTTTGATGCTTATCCTCTGCTTTTCTGGGATCATAGGCCACATATTGTAATGACTTTCCTCTTTTGATGAGCTTCTCGATTTTGTCTTTTAGGATGCAACATTCATTTGTGTTGTGGCCAATATCTTTGTCAAAAAGGCAGTATTTGCTTCGATCTAGATGACTTCTTCTTTTGATCTTTGGTGGAGAGGGAACTTGGTATCCCTATCTTTGGATTTCGTGGAGGACGTGGGTGGCGGAGCAGTTAAGAGTGTGCCTGGGAGTATCTCTGTTTGTTGCTGTTGTTTTACTTTTTCCAGATCCATGAGCAGAAGATATCTGCCCGGATCCGGGGTGACGTCGACTGTGGCTTCTTTCCCACCATGAAGGCGGGGATCGCGACCGGCTCCATTGTCTTTTAACGTCCTCTTCTCCGGTGCTTTCATCTGCGTCTATGTGTTGATTCAGCATCTCCAAGAGCTCCAAGTAGTCTCTTGGGGGCCATAGGTGTAGCTAGTATTTGACCTTCGGGTCTGCAATTCCACTTTGGAGTGCTGCTGCTGCGATGTTGTGGTCTAGCTTTTCCACATCTAATGTATACTGATTAAATCTACTCACGTATTCAAGGAGAGTCTCGTTCTCCCTTTGCTTTATCATCATCGATGGCTTCACTATTCTTTTCTGCCTCCGTTGAGCTATAAAGCACTTCCAGAAGCGCCCTTCTAGATCACTGAAGGATTTAATGGATTCTGGTGTTAGAGTTTGATACCAGGATAGGGTTGCTCCTTTGAGTATCGGCAGGAATGCGCGGCATTTAATGGCGTCGAAGACCCCTACGAGGGTCATTTGACCATCGTATTTGGCGAGATGATCGTCAGGGTCCGTGGTGCCATCATAACCTTCCAGGGATGGCATTCGGAATCCTTTGAGAATTTGCTCCTCCAAGATTTTTGGGCAGAAAGGGAAACGTTTTGCTGATGCTTGCTTCTCTGGCCATCCTTGGGTGTTCCGTCCTTCCAGTTTAGTTGCATTATCTTTTGGGAGTTTTCTTATCCCGGGGTGCAAAGATGCATTTCTTTCCTGGCCATAGTCGACTTGCCTCTGGATCGGCTCCAAGATGGTATGGACGGTATTTATCGGGTCATTGGCCAAAATGCCCGTGGCCGGTGTGTTTTCTACTTTTACCGGATGCGATA
Organism: Pouteria campechiana; assembly: GCA_036873735.1. Taxonomy (NCBI): domain Eukaryota; kingdom Viridiplantae; phylum Streptophyta; class Magnoliopsida; order Ericales; family Sapotaceae; genus Pouteria; species Pouteria campechiana. The sequence goes on from JAYJMB010001288.1 coordinate 3,194, forward strand.
CCCATAAATCAAGTAGTAATGCTCCTAATGCGGGGTCGGTGACGTATACACCGGCTCTGTAAGAGTCTCTGGATCCATTTGTCAAACCTTTCTGACGTTGGGGATGAGGCGGTGGTGGAAGAACTTCCGCGGCAGGGGGTCCCCATAGATTGTTCTTTTGTTGCCTTATAAATTGCTGCATCATCTGCTGCATCATCTCACGCATCATGTGTTGCATCGCCTGTTGGTTTGTCGGGCCGGGTTGAGTCGGCGGGTTTTCAGGCTGTGGCGCTATGCTGTTCTGGTTTGGTGTGGACTGCGTGTTGTCGATGACTGCAGGGAGAGAGGGAGCGTTGTTTGCGTTTATAATGTTATCTGACATCTTTTCGAACTTTTTGAAACATTCCCACAGATGGCGCCAATGTTTGGGCAGTTCCCAAATGGAATGTTGATGCAGCTTTCGAGATCTCCCCTTCTTGATTCGTGCAAGATTAGAACACTGATCAGAGGACGCCGGGGGTGTTCCCGACGTGAACACTCCGACGCTCAAGTTAGTATACGGGACTTTTGGAGGGAGAAAGGAATAAGAACGAGTGATCTGTCCCGGGAATGCATACTTAGTCCGTATTTATAGATGAGCGGGGTGCGTAGTCGGGAGTCTTGTGAGTTTGTACACAGGACGAACTAAGAAGTCTACTTAGGAGAGGGATCCCTGAGAATGCACATCCTGACTTCGGATTTCACAGGATTCAGAGAGATCCTTAAAAAGGGTAGTAGTCTGACATGGTGAGTTTTCAGCCCGACAGCTAACATGTGTTAGAGTTTCCTAACAATATCTATTTAGTGTGTAGCTTAAATTCTATGTAAAATTTTTATCGTAACTTAGATTCTTATATATATAATTTTATCATATATATATATATATTAATATTAAAAATATTAAGTATTTTTCTTCTCTTAAGCCAATAGTGTATATTGAAAATATTTTATTATTAGCACTTATTTTAAATCTTAAAATTTAATCTATATATTATATTATTTGCATCATTCTTTTAAAGATAACTAGTTATAGAGTTAAAGCATAATTTTTTTATTATTTATATAATACTAAAAGTACTTTTACTTTTAAATACTTTTTATTAAAATTCTATTGTAAGAGTTACTTGAATTTCATAGCGGGGCCAAACCCCGGTTACATCCTTGCATTCTGTGACGTAAATTGAATCGACTTGAGTTCCATAGTTTTATAAAGACAAAAATCAATGTTATTAAAACTGGGCTGGCGAGTTCGACCTCCATCCTGTCTAAGCATCGGTTCGAGTAAGGCGTGTCTGGTATGAAGTTAAAAAACCGGATGAACCGGTGAACCATGGTTCGACTAGTGAACCAACCGGTTCATCCTTAAATTAAAAAACAAAAAAACGAAAAAACGACCGAACCCAACCTCCATTCCAGCGTCGAAACCGACTTCCATTCCAGCGTCGGCGACGTCTCCCTCTCCGTCTCCGGTCGCGCGTTGGCCATCTCCTGCCCTAAATCGGTAAAGCCCGAAACGAAACCCTCCCCCGACTACCCTCTGCGCCGAACCCAACCTCCATTCCGGCGCCGGCAGCGTCTCCCTCTTCGTCTCCGGTCCCGCGTTGGCCATCTCCTGCCCTAAATGCCAAACGAAACCCTCTAGCCCGACTGCCTTCTGCGCCGAAGTGCCGTACCCAACATCCATTCCATCGTCGACTGCGTCTCCCTCTCCGTCTCCGGCCTCGCGTTCCTCGAGCAGCCCCGGCCATCGACGGCGACCTGGTGAAACTCCGAAATCCCCCTTCCCTCTCTCTCCTTATCACTCAGCTCCAGCGTCTCCGGTGTCCCTTCCAGCTCCGACGTCTTGAGGCTGAGGAGTTCCGTGGTTATTTCAATGATGCACCACTGATGTAGGTTCCTGGAAGGCTTCATTCGGTGGAGATTTTCTAATCTGCCCCACTCCGACTGCCAGAGGATGTCCCTGGTACTATGTCCCGTTTCTGATCCTCATTGCTGATTCCAGGATAGGAAATTTCAGCATTAGATTTACTTTTATTGCATTAGGTCCATTTGTTGGTCTATTTAATTTTTGTGATTCATGACTGCTCAGTGTCACATACAATTGGTTTCAAGAGTATTCAATTTTATTATTTTTCTGATCATTTCTTTATATTTTAGACCGATTAACCATGCTTCAAGAGATACTTTCTTTGCTCTGCTAGTCTATACTTATCTCACATTATTCCTTCTTTGAAAGTTGAACATCTAAAGTTTGTCATTTTGTTGTGGATATAGTTGGAGTTTTAAAGGTTAAAGAAGCATACATGTCAATTGTGAAGAGTGAAGATCAGTGGATTATTGCAAAGTTTAAGGTCAGTTTTATTTAATTATGTTATTATTAATTTTACTTGCATAGTTAAATTATCCATGAGTAATAATTATGCATTTATACTTTTTCATTTTGATTATTATACTTTATTTTTTGTTGTCTTGGGCTCTAGAATCATTGCTTCATGCATAATATAATTATTATATTATTAAAAAAATTTATAATATTTATATATTTTTAGAATTATTAAATTTTTATGACATTATAATTATATAATATAACGTCACGGTTCAAACCGGTTCAATTGAATGGTCTAACCGGTTTGAACCGAATCAGCTTATTGGCCAGTCCAATTACCGGTCCAGTTTTGATAACATTGACAAAAACACTCCTTTATCTTGATTCCCGAACTTTAACACCCCTTCATCTTGATTCCCGAACTCTTTCTTGCTCCCGACGCCGCAGATCAAAACTCCACCCTCTAGTCTCCAATGTATAATGGTTTGCTCTTCCATTCCCACATTTTTTCTCTGTTTACCTTCCTGATCGGTGGCTCCAGTTTCCCTGTCTTCTGCTTCCCCCAATTCGTCTGACTCAAAATTTCTCCTCAGCTTTCGTTCTCCAGCGCCAAAACTCCTTTGAATTGCTAGCCTCATTCTGCCAATCTTGCGACAGGGCTGCGTCAAGGTATAGCCTTGCTTTTGAAGTTTTTTTGTAGTAATCGGAAAACCACTCTCAGAAAAAAGTTCGAATAGAAAAATCATTTCTGTTTCTATTTGTCCTTGTCGTCAGCACTTGTTAAATTGTTTTAAATAGACCAATGAGCCTGGAAATTAAGAACAAGCCAATTTGCTGCATTTGGTGTGAAAGTTCTGATGCTTTGCTTAGGTTATTGTCACTGTTGTATTTGTCCATCTCACACAGATATATGTCCCTTGCTGAAGTTTGACCTGCTGGAGCATTACTTCTAAAATCCTTTCTGTTGGGCTAGTGCCTTCCACGATCCAATGCTAGGGACAGGTTCCTTGTGCAACATTTATCTATGGAACTCAAGAGCATGATTGTATGCTTTACAGATGCAGAAACCTTGTGCAACAACACTGTAACTCATACCTCTTGGGTTTGCCTTTTGTTAACATCACATTCAGGGTATCAAGGACTTTGTTTGCGCTTTCATTTCTTTGCTCTCCTTATGGTCCACCTTGGAAGAATGGAATCACTCCAAATTCTCATGCCCACTTCAATTCAACAAGTTCATTTTTGGTGCAGGTTCTTTTACCCATTTAACACACACATAGGTGGATCTATAGTAAAATAAGAAACTTAAAAGTTAAAACTAAGTATAAAATAATTCAAGATAATTTAGAGATAAAATCAAGAAATAATGTAATAAAGAAAAGTAGACCTAGATGGTTTTATTATGCGTAATAAAACCTAGAAATTACACTAATTAGAACAAATGAATCATTCTAAATAAAAGGCATGTGAATGTAAGAACAAACGGGAAATAACATGATTAGAGAGCATTAGAAAAGAAATGTAAAATACTTGGGCTTATTGCTGACGTAACCAAAGCTTGACAGGAGTGTAGAAACTATGTATTAATCCTAATGATGGTTGAGTTAAAGAATATATAAGCATAAGGTTGGTTCATCAAGTTCCTTTTCTTCTTGATTTTATTTTTAATTATTTCATGACACCGTTTTCATTCCTTTTCGGTTTACATAAAAGTTGATGGCTTAGCGATCTCAATTGAGAACCTTATAAATTGGAAGTTCTTGGAATTTCTGTTTTTTCTTATATAATTTGTTTTTTTTCATCATTATATATTTTTTCTCGACATTAACACATTAAAATCTATATTTTATAAGAGTGTCTATCACAATTGATTTATATATTAAAATATTAAATATGTAGGTGTGAAAGATATTAATCTGAATTGTGGATCTGAAGACCCCAGTTCTAAAAGATAGGGTTAGGGTTAGGTTGAGCCGACCCAGTATAATTGACCCAATGTGCAACCCTTGCGTGCATAGGGAGTGAGAGTTGGGCTGTAGTCGCTGCTTTAGCCTTCCCTTTTCTTCTTCCATTTTTTCCTCCCAAAAGTCCCTTCTGGCCTGCGCGCTGTTGCCTTTTTCTGTGTTTGGATTGTTCTCTTCTAAATCCATTAGTCTGGTATGATATGGTTTCGAGTGGCATAGTTCTTATTGCTTTTCTGATTTTTCTCATTGCCTTGCTAATCTATTCCACCAGACATTTTTCCAATGGATCCTTGTTATGTGCTGTGACTTTTGCTTTTCTGTTGCTCAATATATTTATGAGACTGACAACTGTGTTGATTAGGGGTTTTGTTGATGATGTGATGGATCTCACCCCATTCCAGTGCGATATTAATGATCTCATAGATGAGTTCTCTCAGGTATTAGTTTTCCTATTTCACGCTGTTTCTTTCCTTCCTGTCTCGGCTACTTGTCACTGAATGTTTTTTGCACTGTCCTTTACAAATTTTGTCAAAATTTCAGAATGAATTTACGACTCTGGCTGATATGAAGAGAGTGTGGCTGTCGCGGAAGTTTACCTATATTTATGAGGCCAAGCCTGCTTCCAGATTGGGCTTTTTCATGCAATCACTGTATGCCCACTGCATCAGTAAGTTCTTGCAGTTCTCCACTAATTATTTCTCTATTTCTTTTATTTTTTTCCTCTTACCTTGGAGATGACTATGTCATTCACAAGTGAGAAAGGCTGAATGTAAATAGTGTGTGCAATTTTGTTAGCTCATTAACATGTATGCAAGACCAATCATCCTCTAACATTGCTGATTGTCCTTTTTTATCTCAGAAGCTGTAGAATTGCTTTGAATGGGTCTCATTTGTGCTTTTAACCTATCTATTCTTAGAGAAAAGATCAATTTATCAGCCCTCCTGTGTTAACCCAAAATTGTATCAAAGCATACAAGATCATCTGATGGATTCCCAATGAAATTTTATATGCGCTACTCCCTCAATTGTTATTCTTACATCATTTTGGTATGTGGTTTCTTGTTCTACCTACGTCGCATGTTTTGTTAAGTCTCTTTCATGCTTCCTGTTTATTTTCCTGTCGTATCCTCTTTTTGGCTTGAGGCTTCTTGTGTTTCCTCCAAGTACCTGCTCACTAGATTCCTATGTTGGTAAGGAAAAGCAGCCTTCCCTTTTCTTAACTTATCCATTTCTCTGTTTTTCTTATTTTACATCTCTCTCAAGGAACTCTTCATTATGATTCTTGGCAGAGCTTGATTAGATAGGGGGAATGTATTGTTTACCTAGAGGAGGGGAGAAATGATGTCAACGAGGTTGAAAATAATCTGAATGAAATTATGAATAAAAACCATTTTGATAAATTTTTTGTTAGGTAAAAGAGAGGGAAGAGGTTTCCCCTCCCTTGTTGCTTATCCTGTTTTTCTTTTTAATTTTTTTAAAATGTGTAGTGAAAACATTACAGGTAAAGAGAAGTAAACTTTTAGGTAAAGAAAAATGAATTTATGATAAGAGATTTATCTATGTTTTATTTTTATCCATATAAGTAAGCTTTTCTTTCAACTCTATTTTTTTCCACAATTAAGTCTATCTTTTTTATCTATTTTTTCCACTGTCAAACCTACTTTTTTTATTAACCCTATCTTTTCTGCAGTCAACATAATATTCTTCCATAGTCAAACCTGCCTTTTCTATTAACCCCATTTGGCAAGAACCTAGCATGCATGTGCATGCTGGAATGTTTTCTGCCATTTTATTGACATTTGATAGCTTGGGATACATTTTGGTGGATTCTTGTTGGAAGATACATCTTATTTCTATGTAAAGGCAGAATCATCTGTTTCTATTGTTTTAGAATTCAGATCCGAGTTGCTTAATGTACTGACAAAACTATATGGGAAATGCAGGTCACATGTCATCTGGTGGCTCTCTATCACAAAGATTGGGTGCTTTATATTGTCTTTATTGCCTTTACAAGACTCAGCCCTTCAAGCCTCCTTTCAAAATATACTTGTCTGTTGGTATGGTTTCCTTATGATGAGAACTTGCATTGGGCTAACACAGTTGTGATGAGTGTTTTCTTTTGTTATATTGCTCAATGTTAAATGAAAGTAACAATTTCTGAGTTAATTGGAATATTTTTAAGTTTGAACACTGAACCAGTGGTCAAAGTCAAGCCACTGGGTTGGCTAGTCTTTTTCAGACTATTTTGACCACCGGGTCAAATTGGTTGAAAGCTCATAGCACTTTATATAGCAAAAGTTTTAAGGTGTAAAAGCTGCATTTGAGGTGCCTAGAACACTTCTACCAGATTCCAAAGCTATGTCTCTTTGCTGTGTGAACTGAGCATTGTTGCTATGAATAAATTTTCAATAATTTTATTTAATTAGATGGACCAGTTCATCAGCTCACCTGTCCAATCAGATGGTTCCCAGTTTATGCTTGAACCAGCTGAACTGGGTGGTCTGGCATGGCTCTTATGCCATTGATTGATACTGTTCTCATTGTATCTGGAAAATGGTCAAACCAATGTACTCTTTTCTTTGAAAATTATATAAATACCCTACTCTGGCTATGCATTAACACATTGTTGATCATAATTGAGATTATTAACTCAATACCCTGTGCATTAATACATTATTGAATGTAACTGAGATGATTATTTTAATACCTGTACATTAACACATGTTTGATCATAATTGTGTTGATTAACTCACTGTTGATATTCATATTTTTTGTGGTTTAATGGTCTTCCATTACTTTCTAGCAATTCTACTTCGAATGATGTTAATTCCTTGGAAGTCATATTGGGTCAATTGTGCAGTAAAGCATTAGCTTCTCTTTTGAGATTTTGTTTTAGAATCCCCAAGATGTGTGTAAATTGTGAAAGTTAAGAAAATAATCCAGTTAGCTTGTTTTAGGTTGTTACACAACCAGAATGCTTATGCTCCATGGATGTGGGGTGTTTACTTATTTATAGGATCCATGTAGCTGACCAACTTAGGTTGGAAATGGCTTATGATGATTTATTTTGTAAGGGGTGTCTGTAAGGGGTGTCTTGCTTGGATGCCAAACACCCTAAGACAACTTTGATTTGTAATATGTTTTATGAGAGGTGGGTTTCTTAGGATTTGGCTTCTCATCGATCTCTTTCACTAGAATCCTATGCATTACCTTGTCAAGGGGTCTAACTGTGACTGGTTTGTTGGTAGTCACTTCAACCATGTAATGTCTTACATTTTGTAATGTGGTTTAAAAATAGAAAAACCATGAAGCCAGTGAGTGACACCAATATGAACATTAGTAGGGAATCTAGCAAATTCTCAACGAGGCCTACTTGATGTTCAGAATGGCATTAAATTTCAGATGCCTCATCATTCAAGGTTGATGAAGGGAATGACAGGTGCAAATTCCTGGTATTGACTTCTTGTTGGACCTTGCTGAACAATTATGGTGAAATTTTCTCCTGACTGTTAGACCTTCATTTCACCTAATTCACATGCTTGCCTCATCCTGGGATAACAAAATAATGTGAAACACCTGTATGCTCATTCATTGTTTATTTGGTCCTTTTGGGAAAAGAGCTTGGAGAAATAATGTAACTACATTTCCATCCACATTCAGATTCAATAAGTTTTTTACTGGTGTTGCATGTAACCATGTTTAATTGTAAGTTTTGAGACAATATATCATCATTTTTATACACATGCTATAGATGGACACACAAGTCAAAGAATGTAATTGAAGGCAGATGTGAGCAGTCAATCCCAAACTTCTATATAACTAATAAGAATAAGGTAATAACTTCTTGTGTTGAATGACATTTCAAACATTGATGTCCTAAATTTAAGGGGACCTAATAAATTGTACATGTCATCCAAACAACGCTTTCATGCAGAATTAAATTTTATATAGATTTTTGAAATTTCACATTTATTTAAATTTATTCTCAAAATATTACTTTTATTGAAATTTATTCTCAAAATAGAATTCTATTGCCATCATGGTTATGGGCTTTAGTTTTATTAATTGAAGGTTTTTTTCAGAAGGTAATTTTTGGAAGGTAAGTGACAGTCTATGGCTTTGAGCTTTTAACGACTCAGGCACATGCATCTCAATGTTGAACGGACTAGTATAATGCAGAAATATACCATGTGGTATCCAAGTGCATCGAGTCTACTTGGTCAAACTTATTTAATCTCGCTTCTAATTTGATTTAGCTTTGTCTAGGATACACTGGAAGTGTTTTCCTTATAGACAACAGTACGTGTATCTTGAATCAAGTAAATTGTAAACTATCCAAGGATGGCAGTGAGTAGAAGTGGTTGAGTTATATAAGAACTGTCTATAAAGTCCTTGGGAAAATTCAATTCATGGAGACTCCTGATTCCAGGTTTTACTGTTCTTTGGCTACTGCTTGCATCCAAGTGATCTACAACAATTAAATATTCAAACAAGTACTATAATTGATTGTTCTTTTTTTTTTTTTTTTTTCACTTCTCCTGATTCATTCTGGTGTTCTAGACATTTTTATTCTGAATATCTTCTAAAGCTGTGTGAATTGGAAGGTTTTGGTTAATATCTTTGCATTCTGTAAACTTGGCCTACTCCATTAAGAATAATGCATGTAATAGAAAAACTATGCCACTTATGATGGTTCCATGTTGGTTACCTTACTTTTTGCTGAGGACGTATGGGCTTTTCATGTTTGTTAACTTTTTTTGTTTCTCTCTCTATCTCTCTTCCCCCCTAATATGCTTCTACTTTTGTCCAAACAGGAGAATTAAGCAAGTTGAGACACCTTCTTGTTGATGCAAAACAAAATGGTGTTGGAGTTGTACCCGTTCTAGTGAAAAGGATGCTAGAAAGGCACATGTTTCTATTTGGCTTTGTTGATATGAATGCTAGTTCAGTTACTGACAGATTTGATGAAATCTCAAAGCTGCAGAACTCACATATCCAATTTGCTTATAAGATGTATCTTCTGAACTCAAATTCTTTCTTTTATTTTCTTTGCTGAATCACTGTTGTTTTCAATCAAGACATTCATTCTAAGATTTCATGTTTACTTGTTTCCTTTTGATCAAGCAGGTTATTTGCAAATACTCGGATGGATGAGTGTCTTCATATGGATCTTGTAAGTTGTGTTGCATCCTCTGAAATGTTATGAGCACTACCTTCTTAAAACGTGGATGAGAATGATACCTTTAGAAAATGAAAGCCAATAGAGGCACTGGCATCCATGATTTTGTCCTCTTTCTAGTCCACCTGCTTGTCTCGAGGAAAGACCATAAAAGCTGATATGATGCACAAAGCACAATTGGCAATACCTAACGTGATGCTAATACAAATTTTCTGCTCTCATTCCCTCATTTTATAACATCCTGGGTTGTTACTTTTACATGCCAAATAATGACTTCCTACTTCTGAAGTTGTTCTATTCTAGTGCCCTCACCACTGATCCCCTTTTTTGATGGGTTATATGTGGCAAATTAAGCCAACCCATTATCTGCCAAAAAAGGCTTCATAACATATCTCTCATGTGGAAGCTAGGGACTTTATGAACCCATGCCACATGTAGGAGCAATAAATAGAATTTTACTATTCAATATATACAAACATTGTCTTAAGACTCTGCCTTTTCACATTGAATATAGATGACATTATTAAAAACTATTAAAATTCTGAACATCAGCATCTGTATCCATGAAATCCACTCCATCAGTTACTTTCGTAAAGTTTATCGTAGATCAAATCCATTGACGAATTATATACTATGAAAAATAAGTAATTATATAAAATATAGGTTGATCTCAAGCTTAGGTAAGTCACTAATAGGGTTGCATATAAAAAAAGGAAATTACTTTTGCATAATTTCCTTCTACATGAGGTCCTTGCATATAGAGTATTACAGGGAGAGAGAATGGAGATGTAGATGTTTTCTACTTGCTGATAAGGGAGGGGAAAATAGAATAGTGATTGAAACGAGAGAGATTGCTGAACGAGTGAGACTCGTTGCTGTTGATAACCCTATTTGTAGGATCAATAGGGGTAATCTTTGAAAGATGAAAACATGAGGAAACAGAAGGGATGTGGGTGACTAGTTTAGGAAATAAAAAATTCCTAGCAACAACATGCAATTTGTTGTTATAAAAAATTTTGCAACACAAGCATCATATTATTGAAGATTAATTGCTTTTAACAAAACTTTATGATGTTGCTACAATTTTTTACCAATGAAAATTTTTGTAAAATCGTAATTCCATTTTGGCACCAGTTTGGGGGAAATTTTGGGCACCAGATTTTAGTGATGATAATTCATATCTTGTTGCTAATTTATATATGTTTATCAACAATAATGTTCATTTTTGCTAAAAGTTATAATATAGAAACAACATATTGTCATAAGCCAATTAAATTTTTTTTTTTGTGACAAAAAATATTTTTGTTGCTAAAGTATTGTCTCTGAATGTCATATTTCTTGTAGCGCTTGTATGGTTAAGCGTTAAGGTGATGAAAAATATGGTGGCAATGGGTGGCTGGTGCTGGTTTCTCCTAATAATGGTTATTTGGTTTGCACACGTAAAGTCTGAGGCAAAACCCCTTTAGGGTAAAAAGAGTGTGAAGGTCTCTTTTTTCTCCCTTCCCTATGTTGGCATGACATTTAACCACTCCTAACCATTCATAACTACCATACTTTTTCCTGACATTATTATCTATCTTTTTACATAAAAAGTCTTAACTATTTTGTCTTTATTTACTTTATGGCTGACATCATCATTTTCTTTTACTCTTTTTTAACATTTCCTCATCTTTTATCTCTTTTACCTCAGACCAAACACAACTGAAAAGGAATTAGACAATAGATGGTCCTGTAAGTGACAACAGAATTTCAAATAAAAGGAAATTTGGGTGAAATACCTTGAGAGGTGGGATGGACTGAGGACCTCAAAGAACCATGCCAAGTTTGTAACAATTAGTGCATTGTTGATCCTGGAATAGCAAATCAAGCATGCCTTAGGATGATGCAGTGATTTATTTTCTATGAGGAAAGAGAAAGAACTTCTGCTCATTGTTTCCTTTTTAGTCAACAAGGATTTTATAGTGCAAGCCTCATTGCAAATTTTCCCTAGGACAAGTGAAGCTGCTATGAGGAAAGATGAACAAATTCTGCTAAATTTTTCTTTTTTCAACAACAGGGAATTCATAGTGTAAGCCTCTTTGCAAATTTTCCTTAGGACAAGTGAAGATGTGCCTATTACATGCTAGAAAGAATTGTTGGGCAATGTTTATAACTGCTTTCCTGGAAACTAGGTTTTGTAATGCCAAGTTTCAGGTTGTTTTTGGGTGTCAGAGTTAAGGGTTGTGATTTATTGAGGTTGACCTCTTTGAAATCTTGATAAGGTCATTTAATTTTTGGCCCACCACGACACTTTTGATTAGATCCAAATGGATCATTTAGCATCACACATTTACTTAAAATACTCAAAATGATTGAATTAAAGTTTTTTATAGACAATATTATTTGAAAATGTAAAAAATCATGTGTAAAACATGAAAAATTTGTTTGATTGATTTTGACAAATTTTGAAATGCCATGAAATTTTGTAGATTTATTCATACATGTGGAAGTAATACTATGGAAGGCATCAATGTTTGATTACATGCTCATCAGTCCAACAAACAAAAGGGAGATAATGGGTGTATATTTAATTTCTAATGATTCTAATTTTATGGGGTGTATATTTAATCTCTAATGATTCTAATTTTATGCTCCACTTGAGTGTTTTATTAAAGTAATAATTAGGTTCCAGGCTAAACATCTAAGGCCATCTCATTAAAATCATGGTGGCCAAAAATGAAGCAATCTTATTGAGAGTTTTCTGTACTAAATTGCAATCCCAGAGTTAAAGCAAGTACATGATGCTGCTTATTCTTATTTATTAGAAATGCTTTTTAACTCCCTACTCTCCAGTAGCTTCTTTTCTCGTATATACCTGATTTTCCATATCCTTGTCAGGGCATGGAGCTAGATTTGAAAGGACTCAAGAAGATGTCAACAGAATATGCAAATGCAAAAGAACTAGCCATTCAAGGTACCTTCTATCTCTTTCCATATGTGAAAACATGTAACAGAACCAAGTCGATCAAGCACATCATAATTACATATTGAAAAATCAATGTGCGCTTATGCATATTAATCCTACTCATGAATGTTTGATATTTTTATAGGCTGGCATGACTATTTTATCCATGATTCTAATGATGTCAGTTTACTGATTTTGTAAGCAAACTTATCTAAAAGATGGTTAAATTTCGACAAACAGGCCAGATATAAAAGCTGTTGCTAACTTGACACCTGGGATATTGTTCTAGAACTTGCTCGTTTGGGATATTTGCAAGTTTACTTCATTCATCAACTTTTCAGACCAAGTCACTCAATGAACTAGCATGCTTGATCTGGTGCAGATTTGTCAGTCTGGCTAGATCAACTGTCATTTCACAAATAACTGTGCCCTACTTAATGCCGTCTGTAAGAAAAAAAAAAAAAAAGCACTGTCACCATTTCTGCTACTCATTCTGTTATGGTCTGAGTATTTTAAAATTATCACCATCACCTGAGCCTCATCTCTGGTAAGCTGTAAGCTAAATGGTCGTTGCACTAATTCACTATGTCAAGGGCTCCGTCCTCAAATAATGATATTCGAAACTCTGTGTATTCAGTCATCTTAAACCTCATCTCAGGTAAACTACATGGACATTGCACAATTTCACTATATCAAGGATCATGTCCTTAGTTAAATAATTATATTTGAAACCCTTCTTATTCCCTCTATATGTGTATCATTTGGCTCTTCCTTTTTATTTATTATATATAAAACTTATTCAGAAGAATAATACTGTAAAAATTTAGACTATTTTAATTTTTTTAATTTCGATTCTTAAATACAAATTCTATTAAGTGGAGGTGTCATCCTCCACTTGATCAGACTTGGATGTGGAATCGAGAAGTTTTGGATTTACTGAACTAATAACTTTCCCGATTTGGGGCATGGGACATATATGCCCTGACCTGCATTGTAAATGCCCTGGAGCAAATACGTGTGCCAGGTTGGATTGGCTGTCTAAAAAAATTTTGCATGGATAAATTTTCATAGATAAGTTTTGTTTAGCTGCTTCTTATCAGGTTGGCAAACAGCTTGACTTTAGGCAGCTGTCCGATAAAAAATGCATAGAAATGCTGAATTGCCCACCATAAGGCAGCATCCATGTGATACATTTTTGCTGAAAGATTTTACTTTCTCAGGTATTCCTACTTCT